>CM076571.1:822710130-822864344 GCA_034641835.2 Pinus albicaulis
CACTTCGTCAGCTTACGAATCCCAGATTGAAAAATTAATGTAGCAATTTAGGGCACACTAAATTGACCAAACATTTTGGCGCCGTTGCCGGGGAAGTGTAACTAGGTAGCCAATTTCTTAAGAAAAAAAAAACAATAAAAAGAAGGGAAAATTTGATAACTTCTTGAAGTATGCTCTCCTCTTGCACCTAGTGTGATTTGGAGGATCAGAAAAGAGAGTTATTGGTTCAATAATTTCTTAAGTATGCTCTCTTCTTGCACCTAGTGTGACCTGGAAGATCAGAAAGAGAATTATTAGCCCAACTTAAAAAAAATAAAAAAAATGACATGCATAGAGCAAGAGATTCTAGGGGAAGGTTTATAGCTAGAGCCAAGAGTTCAATTTTCACAACTCCATCTTCTTCAAGGCATAGACAAGATTTACCACCATCTACCCCTAGCCTTAATATTCCTGGAATTCAAGGAGCAACTGAATTAGAGGATTCTCCTACACCATCTACCAAATCTCATTTAGAAGAAGACCCTTTCTTTACTTCTACAGGAGAGTATATTGTAATTAAAGAAGTAGAATCACCTGAAGAAGAAAAGGAAGAAACTCCCTCTCATCCTCCCTTGATAGAAGAACCAGAGGACTCTGAGGACTCTGAAGAAACTATCATGACAGAGGAAGTAGTAGATGGATTTAGAGGTAGAGGTAGAGGTAGAGGAGGAGGAAATAATGGAGGCAACAATGGTGGAGGTGGAGGTAATAATGGAAGAAATAGGGAAGGAGACAACTCGTTTGGATTCCCTATAGTTGATGAGGAAAATCATACAACGATGAAAAACATCTCACCATCTGTCCTCCCCAAATTTTATGGATTGCGAAGTGAGGATCCTGAAACATTTCTGTTTGAGTTTGAAGTCGTGTGCCGAACCTATGACTATATGGAAGACTCTCAAAAACTCAAACTGTTTCCTTCAACATTGAAGGGAGCCACTTTGAAATGGTTCATGGGATTAGTCACCCAATCTATTAGGACTTTGAATGATATGAAATAAATTTTTTTGGATAGATACCTGGACTATTTCATGCCCACCAATCACAAGGATGAGGTATTCAAAATGGTGCAAAAAGAAGATGAAAATTTGGAGGATTTACTTGAAAGATTTCAATACAACTTAAAAAGAGCAAAGATGAGAAACTTAGATGAGGAAACTTTGAAAGCCCTTCTATTAAAATCCATCAGAGATGAATGGATAGATATTTTAAACATTATGGGGAAAGGAGACATTTCTCAACTTCCACTTCGTGACATAACAGAACTATGTGTCCATCTCTCAAGGGGAAAATCTAAAACGGGAAAAGGGCCTAGAGATCCTTCTCTTATCAGGGCAAACAAATCTCCAACTGGATCAGTAAGTAGGGTAGAGATTGGAAATATGCTTGATGAATTCAAAACTGATATCTTAGGGAGCCTTAGTGAACAACTAGACACCCTTAAAATTCAAAACAAGAAGAAAGTAGAAACTGATGCTCTAGCCATCTTTTGTCTGAAATGTAGGAAGAAACATGCTTTAAGGGAATGTCCCTTGGATGCAAAAGTTGTAGAAACATGTATGATTTTCTCAGAGAATCATGAGACCAAGGATTGTCCTTCAATTCATGGACTCAAATCTGTCTTTCAAGAAGATCCAAATTCAGTAGAATATCTCTGTTTTGTTGCAAGAAGACCTTGGCAGGGGCAACAAAATCAAGGGTTTAACAACCCCATGAATTTTCAACCCCCACCAAACTAGAATCCTTGGCAACAACCTTGGCCCCAACCTCAAAATTCATATCAGTCATGGGTACAAGGTATGCAAAATCCTTATGGGAGATTTGCTCAATTTTATCAATATCCTCCATCTTTTCAAAATCAACAAGCTCCACAACTTCCAAACCCAAATCTACAACTTTCATTGCCATTTCCACAACAACAACCTTCTCAACAAAATCCAAATCCTCAACTCATTCTTCCATTCCAACAAAAGATAAATCAACTTCCAGCTCAGCCATTGCCAAATCCTAACAATAAAAATCCTCAGAATACTTACATGATAGAAGGACAACAATTTCCTACCTATATGATTGTTCCTCTCAATGATGTACAACTTAGGTCTGGTAGAGTTTTAGAAAAACCTTATATAGATGTCCAAGAGCAAGATACCTCTAAGGAGGACTCTCTTAAAGTCAATAAGGGTTCTGAGGAAGCATCTCTTCAAAACTCAAACATTAAAAAAGAGAAAGAAAATTTAACCCCCACAACTCCTATAGTTGAGCAACCTGCATCTTCATCCACACCTCCTTTCCCTGAAAGATTACAAATTGATAAAGGGGTGGAAAAACAAATCTTGTTGCCTAACTATGATTTTCTAGATGAATTAAAGAATGTTTGTATCTATATTCCCTTGCTACAAGCCATTAGAGAGATTCCTATTCTATCAAAAACAATAAAGGAGTTGAGTCTCAAAAGACCAGGAAGGAAACTAAGAGATACAAGAAGAATCCACCTGGTAGGAAAAATTGTAGATATCATGATGGGAAAAATTACCATGCAGAAGTATGTAGATCTAGGTAGTCCAATTGTCAAGACACATATAAATGGGATAGAAATTCCAAACACATTGATTGACTTAGGGGCTGCTATCAACATTATGAGTAGACAGACTATGGAACAGCTAGAACTTCCTAATCTTATTTTTACACCTACTTTACTGCAACTTGCAGATCGATCAATTATCAAACCAGATGGTGTATTAGAAGATATTTCAGTCTCCTTAGATTCTTGGGAATATCCGGTAGATTTTATGATTTTGACTCCCAAGAGTAATCTAGGAGGGCACCCACTTATCTTAGGAAGACCTTGGCTAGCCACAGCTGATGCTTTTATTAGTTGTAGATTTGGGGATATGTACATTTCTAATGGTAATTCGACAAAGAAATTCAATTTGTATCCTCCGGCAAAAGCAATCACAGAAGTAGGAGACAATGAATGGGTTGATGATGAGGACACTATACAACCTGTCTTTACCATTTCTGAAATCAGTGAGGATAGTCAAATTATGAACACATTAGAAAATTTTGAGACATCTTCAGAATATGACCCCACACAATTTCAGTTGGAATCTGACATTGAATATTTATCATCAAGACAAATGTCTCTTTACTCTATGGAAGAGTTCGGTAGTTCTACCATTGAGATTTTTCCAGGAAAAACATTGAATATCAACAAAAATTTGAAAAAGTCACAATAGGAAGAACTAACCAAAATCTTGCAAAAACATTCTACTGCATTTGCATGGGAGTATACTGATATGAAAGGTATTGATCCTAAGACTTGCATCCGTCATATCTATATTGAGGAAAACAGTAGACCAATCAGACAACCTCAGAGAAGGATGAATCCAAACCTTAGGGAGATAGTGAAAGAAGAGCTCCAAAAACTACTCAATGTAAACTTCATTTATGCAAATTCAGATAGCTGATGGGTTTCTCCTTTGGTTATAGTACCTAAAAATAATTGTAAATGGAGGGTATGAATTGATTACAGGGAATTGAACAAAGCAACTTTGAAGGATCACTTTTCTTTTCCCTTTATCGATCAGGTATTAGATACATTAGCAGGCAAACAATACTTTTCATTTTTGGATGGTTTTAGTGGCTATAATCAAATTCAGGTAGCACTTGAAGATCAAGATAAGACCACATTTACCTGTCCATGGGGGACTTTTGCCTATCGAGTGCTTCCTTTTGGGTTATGTAATGCACCCGCAACATTCCAAATAGCAGTACTAGGAATTTTTTCTGATCTAATCCATGATTGTGTAGAGGTTTATATGGATGATTTTACAGTTTATGGTAATTCATTTGAAGAGGCATTAGAAAATTTGGAAAAAGTCCTTATAATATGTAAAGAAACAAACCTTTCATTAAGCCATGAAAAATGCTTTATGACGTTTACTGAAGGTATTGTTTTGGGACATCATATTTCAGGAGATGGGATTAAGGTTGATAGATCAAAAGTTGAAGTCATCTCCAAGTTGCCTATTCCAAATTGTCAAAGAGATGTTAGAAGTTTTCTAGGATTTACTGGATAAAATAGAATATTTATAGAAAACTTCACTAAAATAGCATCTCCACTCTTCAAACTGCTTACAAAAGACTATGAATTCAAATGGGATCCTGATTGTCAATCAGCCTTTGAAACTTTGAAAACAAGAATATCTGAAGCACCTATCTTGAGAGGACCAAATTGGAAACTCCCTTTCCATATTTCTACAGATGCTTTAGATACAGCTCTAGGAGCTGTGTTGGGTCAAAATGATTTAGTCCCTTATGCCATTTACTATACCGGTAAAAATTTGACTCCCACTGAGTTAAACTATACCGTAGCTGAAAAAGAGTTTTTAGCTGTTGTTCATGCAATCAATAAGTTTAGACATTATATAACAGGCTATGAAACTTTTATTCATACTGATCATTCTGCAATTAGATATCTAATGAACAAACTTGTTACTAATGGTAGAGTGACAAGATGGCTCCTACTCTTGCAGGAATTCAATATTACTGTGTTGGATAGACCAGGGAAACAAAATACAGTAGCTGATTTCTTGTCTAGGATTCAGAATACTAAAGAAGATTCTCCTGTAGAGGATAAGTTTCCTGATGAATACTTGTTTGCAGTAACTACTAAGACCCCTTGGTATGCAGATATTGCTAACTATTTGGTTACAGGGAAACTGCCTCCACATTTATTTCCAAGTGAAAGAAGAAATATTATTTAGGAGAGTTCAAAATATTCATGGATTTCTAACGAATTGTTTAAAACAGGGCCAGATCTTGTGATCAGAAGATGTGTCATGGAGGATGAAATGCCTGATATCCTCAAGGCATGTCATGATGAACCATACGGCGAACACTTTGCTGACAAAAGGACAGCCTATAAAATCCTCTCTTTAGGATATTGTTGGCCTTCCCTCTTCAAAGATGCAAAACAATATGTCAAAAGGTGTGACAGCTGCCAAAGAGTAGGGAAACCTACCCTTTCAAATGAAATTCCATTGCAACCAGAGGTACTCATCGAACCCTTTGAAAAATGGTCTTTATATTTCATTGGACCTATTAATCCACCATCTAAGCAAAAGAAGTATATATTGGTTTGTACTGATTATGTTACTAAATGGGTAGAAGCCAAAGAATTAGTGTCTGCTACTAAAAATTCAGTTGTTAATTTTCTTTATGAGGATATTTTTACTTGCTTTGGTGTTCCAAGAGAAATTGTGACAGATCATGGAAGCCAATTCACATCCAACCTGGTGGAGAAGCTGATGGAAGAATACAAAATCAAGCACAAAATATCTACTCCTTACCATCCGCAAGAAAATGGTCAAGTAGAGTCTAAAAAAAAAGTTCTCGAAAGTATCATCACCAAAACTGCCCATCTACATAGAAGAGATTGGGTAGAAAGGCTTCCTGAAGCCTTGTGGGCCTACAAAACTACATGGAGAAATACAACAGGACATTCTCCCTATGAACTTGTTTATGGGAAAGAAGTCCTACTCCCCATTGAGTTCCAAGTCAAAACCTTCAAGATGGAAGTTCAGTTGGGGATGGATCTATCAGAAGCCCAAAAGCATAGAATGGAGCAGTTGAATGAGCTAGATGAGATCAGACAAGAGGAAATTCTAATAACTGATCTAGTTCAATATCAAAGAGATAAATGGCATGACAAATACATCAAAGAGAAGAAATTTCAAGAAGGAGATTGGGCATT
This sequence comes from Pinus albicaulis, assembly GCA_034641835.2. NCBI lineage: Eukaryota > Viridiplantae > Streptophyta > Pinopsida > Pinales > Pinaceae > Pinus > Pinus albicaulis. Next base: position 822,715,925 of record CM076571.1, read on the forward strand.
GCTATTTGATTCCAAGTTTAAAGATTTTAAAGGAAAATTTCAGACTCATTGGCTTGGGCCATATGAGATTGACAAGATCTTTAGCAATGGAGCGATAAGAATCAAGACCATTGATGAATCTCAAACTCCTCTTATTGTGAATGGCCACAGATTAAAGATCTATCATAATCCACTCTCAAAAGAGGAATTTGTCAAAATGTTTCAAGATAATTCTGCAATAAGGCTGGTGAAGAAGAATCCTTCTTCTCCACCAGCCTAGTCTTTGTTCTTTTCAGTTTCAAAAAATAAAAATAAAAAATTGTATAAGCCTGAAAACCAATCACTGATTGGCAGTCTTATACAGAAAATGTAGGGTGAAAATTAGGAACACCTGACACCCTATATTTTCCAAAAAATTCCCTCTCTCTCTCATTTCACAAGTTTTATGACAACCCACTCCATTTCACTCCACTTCATTCCACTCCACTTCATTTCATTTCACTCCATTTCATCTATTTCATTTCATTTCACCAATAAAAATTTTCTTTCATGACCATTTTCATTCAGTCAGTTATCATCTATCCATCTCCATTAACCCAAATAATTGTTGTGTCAGTTTCCGTAGCTGACACCAGTTTCTGCAGCAAGAAGCAGTTTCTGCATCCACCACTCTGTTTTTAAAAAATTTACAGTCAGGTGTTAGTTCAACAATCATGAAATCAAATGCAGGTATGAGGACATATTATGAAGACATGAGGCATTCAAAAGCATCAACGAGGAGCAATTGATTGAAGACTAATGAAAAATGGCAAGAATTCCAAGGTATGAGTAGAAATTTATTTCAAATGGCATTCAAGCACATTTTCACATAGTTATAAACCATAGCTCCATTATATGAAATGATTGCGTTAGTAACTTCATAACCATTCCACGATCTCTATACGATTCCCCCACAATCCTTGCATTCATTTTTAAATGGCCTCATAATCAAGCCTCCGGTCTTCACTCGTGTTCGGCTATACTTTGATACTCCACCTGTAATTATGGAACATGGTTGATTTGACTACGGGTTCTCTCAGCCGCACAAAATTCGCAGCCATTCCATAAACGTGCTTACATCTACTCTGCAGCCACCCAATTTTAAATACTGTCGGATGCACTTTACTCCCCCTACTGTTCTATTGACCTCACGGCTGCATTTGCACCATGTTCACATAAGCCTTCACCCCATTTTGTTCTCTATTCCGCTTAATTCCGTGTACCTATTCTCTGATATCCGCTTACAGTCACTGGTCTCCTTCATAAACCCTGTTCATTTCCGCTAATTCAGCCGTCTTACCTCCGCTAAAACCTCCTCACGCAGACGAGTTTTAAAGAACAGAAGGAAGGATGGGTCGGTTGTTGAGGATAGAACCAGAGGGACCCAAATTTATGGAAGGATACCCGCAAGTCAAAGACAATTGAAAAAGGAAAAATGGCTTTGGTTTATTCAAAAGTTTAAAGGCTACAATAAGGAGGTAACAAAAGCTTTTGCGAGGTCTTTCAACGGTCTGGAGGTAGAAATTGGGGACCTCAAATTTACAGTGACTGAGGCATCCATAGCAGTTGCTACAGAACTCCCTCAGGAAGGTGAACGTTGGTTCAAGAACAAGAGCATTGGCGAGGAAGCCTGGAGAGTGATCCTATGTAACCCAGGTATGGATGTCACCATTTTCAAAAAGGGAATTCATGTCCATGCTTTAAAAGAAGAGTGGGCCAGTTTACTGTTGGTTATTCAAAATTTTATCACCTGTGAGGGACGTTTTGGATCAATGTACATGTATCATACCCGACTGTTGATGAATTTCCTAGACAACCAGACCCTCAATCTGCCATAATTTTTACTAAACAGTTTGAAAAAGATGTCTGTAACAGTCCAAAAGCATCTGGGGGACGTAGAACCACATTTGTATCACCATGGTCTCATGAAAATCTTGATAGAAAAACAATTCAAAGAGAAAAAGGACACCTGGGAGCAGTTTTTAATTAGAAATTTCTTTGAAGAACCCCAAGAAACCCCTGAAGGCAGTACATCAAAAATAAGTAGAAGAAAGAGAACAGGTGATAAAACTCAAAGCACTCCTACTAACACAGTTGAAAGAACTAGTAGAGAAGAAAGACTGTCTAAAAGGAGGAAGGAAAAGAATAAGGGTAAAAAGCCAACAAAATCAAAAGAGAAAAGAAGCATTGAGGCTGTGCATCAAACCCCTTCCTCAGAAGAAGACCATCAAGTATTTTCTGACAGACTAGTTCACCTTCAGGAATAATCAGCTATGGCCAAAAAGAAAGGAAAAGAAAAACAAAAGGAAAAAGACAGTAGTCCACAGCATGTAAGAAGAAGCACTAGGCTTAAAGGAAAGTGGAGGAAAGCACAAAAAAAGGACCCCATTTTATTGATTTGGGAGAAGGAACACCTGAAAAAACTCCAGTTGGCCGTAGTCCACCTCATTCTCAGCCAAACGTTGAAACTAGTCCTCAAGATGTTGACATGAGTCCTTTTCGGCCAGATTTTGAAGTCAATTCTCCTCCACAGCATTTTGGGGATAGCCCAAGGAAAACGACACCCGAGATAGATCCAAAGCAGAAAGAGGTGTATGATTACATAGAATCCTTAGAAATAACAGCCACGGTTCCTAGCACTTCATCCACTTAGCCTCACACAACACAAGAAGCTCTAGTCCAATCGTTGAAACAAGAAGTCTTTGAGTTGGAGGTTTTAAATAGACATATTAAAAATGAAAATGAAGCATTAAAGGAGAAAAGCAGATTGGACAAGATCATTCATGACAACACTATGCTACATCTGGGACTGTGGCACGAAAAGAATAGGAAATTGAAGAATAAATGCAAGAAGATAAGTAGAGCACTGATTAATCTCAAATTCATATGCTTTATGAAGAAGCCCAAGATGTTAGCAGCACCAAGAAAGAGGAGAAGAGGACTGGATGTAATAGCAGAGGTATCAGGGCATATGAATTGAAAGAGGATGATCAAAATTTTGGTTGCATGGGGACATGCAACACCTTCACAGTGGGGGTATGTTGAGTCCCAAACTTGCATCTTTCCTATACACCTTTCTAGACTTTTTCCATTTACCTAGACCTCCTAAGTCATCAACATCATTGCATATTAATCATAAAAGAGCATTTAAAGTGGTTTTTAACTATGTTTTGTGTCTTCTGTTTGAATTAGATTTTTTCTCATTGAGCTGCGGAATCTTGTCACTTTCCGCAGCTGCTTCAACTTTCCGCAGCCATTTTTTTAAATTCTATATTGCAGGTGTCTTCATGCAAATCAAGCCACATGGGCAAGTTGGAAATGACATGGATATGGACCGAGTCTTATTGGCTCAGTTGAATTCACCAAAGAAGGCCATGGTCAAAGGTAGTCAAGCTGTGGTCAACCTAAGAGTCCTACGGTAACAGAACTCCGTTTTTCACCACGTGAAGACTTGCGTGGCCGTTCCTAAATCTCAGGGGACATATCAACACCTGTGAACTACTCCATAAGCCGAATCCAACGACCACCCTCCATAGATTTAATCTTCACGGCAGCCATAATGCTAGATTTCTGGACGTGGTTGTTCACGTGTCTTTTATCAGCGTAGATTGTAGGAAATTAGTTATGTCATCCTCTGTTATAAATAATGCGTTTTCATACGCATAGTAGCTAGCTTCTGTAATGTAATTTTGCTGAAAAGAAAGCCCACTGTGCCGTGACATTATTTCCTTGTTATGACTGCATTTTGAATACATGAGAAGACTCTATTCATAAGCATAATTCGTGGTTGATAGCTGTTGCCCGAGGATTGTGCAGAGGGCCCCTGCACACGCCGAGGTTTTTTTTATTGCTGTATAGTTTCATGCTTTATTTCCTTACATTAATTATGCCATAGTTATTCACGTGTATATATTACATCTCTTATGGTATTAGCGTTTTATTTCTGTCCATAATTTTTCATGCTTTATACTACTATTAACTGATCAGTGTTTTTGTTCCAGATTACAGTAGGCAGCCCGGGCATTTGCACATAGTTTTACAATGACTAATGACATGGAATCAGTCTTGTCCTTCTGCTGATTTATTTTTCTTAGTTTTTAATTCCAGCACTGTTTTATTTATTTCAGTTTTGTACATTTTATTTATTAGTTAGATTAGATATTAAATTACTCATGTCATTATCAGTTACCTCCGAAAACCATAGCGATACTAATGGTGAGGGATTGAAGTATGAGTGTGTAGTTTGATATTAGTTTATTTTTCTGAAAGTTAGATATTAAATTGTTCATGTCATTATCAGTTACCTCCGAAATCCATAGTGAGACTAATGGTGAGTGATTGAAGTATGAGTGTGTAATTTGATATTAGTTTATTTTTTCTGCAAATTAGATATCAGATTGCTCAAGTTGTTTATGATTACCTCCGAAAGCCATAGCGAGACTAATGGTGAGGGGTCAGAATATGAGTTGATGTAATTTGATTTTAGCTTTACTTTGCTTGCAATTCTTGGGTTTCTTTGAGCACAGTTTCTTTTGTATTTAGACAGAAGCAAGGGTAATGGGTTTCATGATCAATAGTTCACTGTTTGTTTGACTAGTATAGTGGCACATTTTCATTTTCTTTTAGGAAATTAATTTTGTCATTGCATGTTTTAAAACCCTTTTGAAGTTTGAAGTTTGGGAAATCATTATAAAGGACATCATTGCCTTGAACATTTATATCCATACTTGTCTTTTAGAATTTCCATCTCACATTAGGAAACCAACCAAGATAAAACCCCCAAGATAAATAAAAAAAACCCAAAAACGACAAAAAGTAAGAGATAGGTTATCTTGCACATATAGTGCGCCACACTTCGTCAGCTTACGAATCCCGGATTGACAAATTAATGTAGCAATTTAGGACACACTAAATTGACCAAACACTTATCAGATAAAATTTGGATTAAATCGCAACAACAATGCGATAAGGATCACACACACACACACACACACACACACACACATATATATATATATATATATATATATATATATATAGAGAGAGAGAGAGAGAGAGAGAGAGAGAGGATAATACACATGGAGGATAAGGTTTTAAAAAACTTATAATATATATTATATCGATATAACAATGCGATACAAAAAATTAATAAGGTTTACAACCTTAAAACAATATATATATCGCATATTCAATGAGATATAACAAAATATGTGCCACCATTCGGGGTCGAGGGGGGGGTGAACCTCCGTCCTCCTCTCCCCCATTCGACATATTTAACCACTGCGCCCCAACACTTTGTTGTATAGAGTGGAGAATGGAATTATATTTTGAACTGTAGGAACCAGGAGCACGCCTAAGTTAGCAGACCTTCACTACAGTTAGCAGGATTTCTCCAGATTGGCATATTCCTCTAGATTTGGCAGAGTTGTAGTTGGAGATTGGCTTTTGGGAGGTCCAGAGGTCACCTGGTCCAAATATGGTCAAATTTATACTCAAATTTCATGGGTTTTCGTGATGATTTCGATTCTACAGTGCTTTTATGCATCTGAACCTCTGATTTTGAGGTCATTGCTATAAATCCACATTTGAAGCCTAATAAGAGAGGTTTTCTGATTGAGAAGAAACACGTAGAGGTATCCAGGGAGGTTCTGGTGAACCCAATAATCAAATACTAAGTTATTTGTTTATGGTTTCTCAGATTTGGCTTTATGTTTTGTTATTTATGCTAATTCACAAACTTACGATCCATTTCACACATTAAAATAAATAGAATTTTAAACATGTCAGTAAGACATTTTTGATGAATTGATCATACATGGTGATTTCCTCTCCATTATTTATTCCCTAACATCCTTAATACAAATTCCCTCTCATTTTTTGGGAAACTACCTTATCCACTCATATACAAATTTTTTTGTTGATTTTTAGTTCCATTTTTTTAGTTTAAATGGATAATAATTGCATTTGAGAGCTATTACATCAGTTATAACTATTTAATATCTCTACTTACCTTCATTTAAATCTTTTATATTTTTATAATTTAAGGGCATCCTATTCCAATTTTTGCTTTCTAGCTAATTCTAGGAAACCACTCTAGATATGTAAGTGTATGCACTAGGAATGTCAATCTAATTTAAATTAGTTATTTCTCCTAGATATTATATACATGTTCAAAAATAACAATAGATCATATTTTCATATCATGTCTCTTGTGTAATTTAATTCCGTCTTTCATTACTTAGTCAAATTTCTAAGCTTATTTTTCTGTTTTTTCCTCTTGTTTTGTAGCAACTGGTTTAGTATTTTTTTCATACATAGATCTTGATATTGTTTTTAAAATCATATACATATGAATACAAATGATTAATATTTTTCATCACTAATGGAAACATTCTATTTTTGGTCATTTCTATTTTTGTAATAAAGATCCTACTGGGTGGCTAGTCTAGAATGGTTATATGACTTCATACCCATTTTTACTTGACTGGTCTAGACTCATTACATTATATTTGAGACTAGGTACATAATAAAAACTTTAAATTTCATGTTTTTCATATTTCTTTGTAAAAATAGTGGGTGTTCCTTTTCCTTCAACATTTACTTGATAAACATCTCCTAATTTTACTTTATTTTTGAATGAATTATCTAAACATGAGAACATGATTTTGTTACTTGGATTGTGATTGATGAAACCTATATCCATCAAACATATATTATTATTTCTACTTTAATTAGATTCTTGACATGAAAATAACATGGACTCATATTGTCTTCATTAATATTTGTCACATTGTCTTTCTTTTTGTTAGTGTCTTCTTGATTTCTCTTACATTTTAGTTTCATAATGACCAAATTTGTTATTGTAATAACTTTGGATATTTGACTTGTTAGTATTATTTACCTTGATGAAATATCTTCCTCTTCTTGTTTGATTATGAGGGAAATTTTATGAATTTCATGTCAGTTTTGATGTTGACTTGTGTTATGTTTGAGAGATAACTCTTCCTCTTTTGGCTCCATTTCTATTTTCTTGACGTATAACTTTTCTAGTAAAGGGCTAAGACTGAAATGTTCTTTCCAAAGAGTTAGTTATTCTTTTTATTCTTGTCTCATGTGTCAATGAAAACCCGCAGATTGTTCTACATAAATCTATGATAGATCTTTAAACTTCTATATAGCCACTACATCCATATCAATTTTATTAGGAAGGATCCTAAGTCATTTTTGAACAACCCATTGATATGAAATGTATTTTCCATGTGCTAAAAAATTATTAATGATGTCCTTGACTTGTATCATAAAATGATATATAGAGTTTAAATTATTCGTATGGATGGTTTCAAAAGTAATTTTAAGTGTATATAATTTGGAATTTTTTAGTTTGTCGGTTCCTTGATTGGCTAGATTAAGAGTATCCCATGCCTCCTTGGAATGATCAACTGTTACAACCTTCATAAAATTGAATCTTTTATCACTTACTTGATAAGGCACAATGGATTCCAATCATTCTTTTTAGTTTTAGAAATAAAACATCATTGTGCAATTAGCATTGCTTATAAGGTTTCTTGATCTAGTTATATGAACCCACTTAATATATATCTTAACACAATAAAATGAAGGTAATTTTAATTTTTAATCAAACAAATATCATCATTTGTACCAATCAAATTACTATTATATTCCATTAGCTCTTCCCTTTATTAATTTCACCACAAGAATGTACTAATATTATTACTTTGAATCAATTATTACTCTTCCCCTTAAATTAAAATTTCCCACTTTTTAAATAAACTTTTTTCCCGTTTTCCTTATAAAAAAATAAACCAATTTTGGTTTCTCTTATTTTTTAATTCATTGTCACCTCCCTCTTTTTCCTTTATAAAATATTTATATTTTTATAAAATGAATTTTCTAATTTGAAACAAGGTAATTATCACTTTGATAATGAAAATTAGATGCATTTCTCTACCATCAAAATTAGTTTTACCATCACACAACTAAATCAATCCTTTAGATAAATTTGCAATTAATAATTCAAACCTTAAAAACTTTCTTTCCTTTTATTCTTTAAAATAAATTTCTCAAAATTGTAGTTCATATAATTTTTAAAAAATAAATAAATAGTGGCGGTGGTCCACCTTAATCTAGTTAATGGCATAGCCAAGTTTTGATAAATTAGAAGATCTCAACAAATGCTCAATGGATCCTCTATATATGTTTCATGGTGGATTCCAGTACAAAAACTTGTTTATATTTCACACTCAAAACATATTTCCAATCACTATCGCCATATCTATGCAAATTTATCCACAAAATTCAAATATCTTGCTTTCCTATCTTCAAAGAGACTCAAGCCTACTATGATAACATGAAAGAATCAATGTAATATTCCGGAATTGGAACAGCACAGGGAGCCTTCTGAAATAATGCACTCCTGAGAATTCTGTGCACTGAAATGAGTTTGCAGCTCCTGGATCCATTAGATCGGCTCATCTAAGATCTAAATCCAAAAGGATAGCAAAAACAAATCAAACTAGGTGGGTTAAAAAAATATCCCACAACCTAGTCTAGCTAAAAAACACCCAGAGAGAGGGGCTACAGCTATATGCAAAGGAATTCTTCAGAAATAATGCAGTTTATCAATTTACAAGCATGAGACCAACATCGAGGTTCATCTTTTAGCTATACATCAGTAAAATGGATTTACAATGCAACTTATACAATGTATAACATAAATAGAATGAATATACATGACAAAGCCTCAAAATGAGCTGCTACAATAACAAGAAATGACAGAATAAGCTTGACAACGTTATTTTCATTGATGAAGCATGCAGTCAATTACAACTCAAATCTAGAGTAGATCTGTACATAAAATGATAGATATATTTTAGATCTGTGTACAAGATAGGCTCCTCTATACATTCCCCCTGGGGATCTAAGCAAATCATGAACAATGGTGAATAGATTTGAGATCTAAGTCACAAATCTGCAGAAGTATTCATAAAATTCTGAATCGTAACATATACAGCAGATCATATCTGAACTAACATGGATTGGTTGGCCAATCCATGGATCACCATAGTGACAGGAAGGATCCAATCACTAGAGATCTTTCCTCTAAAATTGATGCCAAGTCTCCCTGCAACTCTGCTCTTAAAAATAACGCAGTCATGGAAGAGGGACTACGATTAGGCCCTGAGAATGCTTTGGCCTACTGCCAATGTGTGGATCTAAAGCTCAATCAACTAATGCACTCTTCTAGGAGGTTAAAAGACACACTCACTAAGAAGAGGCACCAGTACAAGCTAGATCTGAACAGATCTAGTGTTCCACTTGCTGCAGCTCACATGGACAACCCAATCCTAAGCAGGACTATTCTGTAGATGCAAGATGTGGCTTGGCCAAATGCCGGATAGTGGTCTAGGAAAACAAGACTCCTCCAAGAGTTGCTCAAGGAAGAAGGTGGGATTCCTAAACATGAAATCCCATCAAGGGATATCTGAGCAGACAATACCTTCAGAAAATAATAACATCAACAACCTTTTTCTATTGTCCTCCTCCTTCTTTCATAAGATGAACGCCTTGCCAAACCCTAAACCACCTCAATGAGTTAGCTCCTTTCACATGTGGCGCCTCCATCTAAAAATACGTTGTCTATCCATGAGGTTCATTGCATCTATACTTCACTGTTGACTTGGTCAAAGTTGACCTAATCTCATGTTTCAAACCCATTCACACCTGCAAGAGTTTATTTACATGGCTCGAAATTGTCTCTATTTACATAGGCATTGATTTATTTTGATGATTTTAGGAGTTTTACATGTCCTCCCTCACATTTTATTCATCAAAATGAAAATCAAAATAAGACAAAGAAAAATTGAATATTCCCATTAGCTTGGGCTAATTGGGAATATTACAGTCCTCCCCTCCAAAATGTTGCTTGTCCTCAAGCAACTGATAGGGTGAGTTCTGCAACACTTCTACTTCCCCATTTATGACACCATCAAGGATCTAGCTTTCTGCATAAGCTGAGTGTTCACCAATCCATCCTCCCATGAGTTGTCTCTCCAAGACCATTATGAGATGTTCATAATCCATCCCACAAAATGTCAAGAATGCCACTAAAAAACCATGGCTGAACCGCTAATCTCCTTGAAATATGTAGAAAAGTATACAAAGAGAGTCTCCATCCCATGTTGTACATACATGCCTCCTATCCTCCCTCCATAGAATTCCAAAAATAGGACAAGTACATCACCCATGTATGGAAGAAAAACTGCAAATACATAAACAAAAATTGGAACATGAGGAGTTAGGTCATAATCCCATAGATGGTACCAGCGCAGGGCATCTCTTACCTGCATCAGATCAAGATGTGGTAAGTGGTTTTCCCACCACTTACTTGCATCCCATGCCATCTCACTGTAGTTGAATATGTGAGATATGTTGGGTGCCTTAGGAAAGCACCCATCATGAAACAAGATCTCTCTTTGTCCACCAAGGGAGTGGCCAAGTATAGCAATTTTTGTGGCCCCATATTTGCCATGAGATTGACAAGATATAACACTCCTTCTTGGAGTCATGTCTTGCAAAAACATAGTGTAAGAATGCATAAAGTTAGAATATAAAATACATGTATTAAGAACATGCTCTCCACCAACAATTCTCCTCCTATGAATGGAGTGGTGCATAGATCTACTCTCTCCTTCAAGAGAAGGAAGAGAGGGCTAATTTAATTCTCCCTTAGAGCCATATTTCTGCTCCAACTACACAGAATCCATGCATCTCTGATAATGTTGATATAGTTCCTTTTCAAAGCCCTCCCAGTAATAGCTCCTCAATATTATACTATTGAGCTTCATTGAATAAGTGTAGCTAAGATGGAAATATTCATAAGCCCTCTATAGAAGCTTCCCCTTGATCTTGGAAGATCTAGACAAGAATATTCTACCATGATTATAGATGACTCCATCAAGGATTGAATAGCCCCCTTCATGCAACCAGTCATCCAAAATCATGCAAGTATGAAGATCCTTGGAATACTCCACAAGCAATTGGGATTTCCAATAGGGATCTAGTGTGCTCAACAATGACATCGTTGATAGTGTTTCTTCTGAAGTATCTGTCATGTTTTTGTTCTCCTCCTTGATGTTTACCATGCCAAAGGTACAAGGTGGAAGGTTTCCAGTCATTCCTTGCTTCCCTCCTTGCTTATGCATATGCTCAAGAGAAGGGGGGAGCCCTTGGAAGTTACTCTGCCATGGGAGGCTATCATTTGTCCAAGACCTCTTTATATTTGCCAATGCATGCATGTGAGACCACCATCTCTCTTCATGTATAGAAGAGTTCCCTTCAAGCAAGTCTGTCTTCTGATCAAAGTCTTGTCTCCCATGCTTCATGATGGTGTCATTATTTCTTCTTGTAGCATACCTTCTCAATGCAATTTGAGAGGAGAGAATGGATAATGATGTCAAAGGAAAAATGCTTTCCCTTTCTCTGTATCTCCCCCACACTCTCAGTGTTGTAGCATGGTCTTCTAGTGCTCCCTCCTCCCTTGGATCTCTGAAAGGAGCATAAATGTATGAAAAATATTCCATCAAATATGATTCAAGTGGTCTCCCAGATGGTACACCATAGGATAATAATGTCTCATGGTTCATCCCCATGTGAACAATAGATGGGAACATATCATAACTTCTTCCACTATGCAAATCCATCTATGATTGTTGTGTGGAAGTACCATGAAACTTGGAGACCCCTCTTAATGGTGTAAGAGTGCCTCTGATTGGAGCACTTGCCCCATTTTTCAGATAGTGGATCAACTGTGTGACCCCTCCTTTGTTCTGTCTCATTGTATTTTAGCAAAGACACATGATGCTCATGTCCTCCATATGGAAGAATCTCTGGAATTCCTTGCAAAGGTGCAAGAATCCCTCTAAGGGAAGCCATTTCTTCATCTCCATCTCCAAATGAAAACATATCTCCTCCTGCTTGCACGGAGCTGGAGGATCTTCTTTGCTCTTTCTCTCCCTTCTCCCCATTAGTGGAGAATGCTTCATCATCAAGAAATCCTTTGCCTTGACCTCTTAGTGAGGAAGGAATCCTCAAGTATTCTCTTTGGGAAAAGAGATCTTGCTAAATTAGGGCCTTTGCCTCTGGTACAAAGTGCAACAAATCTTCAACCCCTTCAATAATGTTTAGGACTGGAGTTGGTTCCATGGAATCTTCCATCTCATGCAGGGATTCAGATTTCTTTGGCTTGATCTGCTCCCCCAAAGAAGTCTCAAAATGTCTCTCATCAAATCTTTCCACTAGCCTCCTAATGAATCTTGCATAAGAAGAGATGTTCCTCCCTTTCAAGGAAGAAGACTCAAACAACCACCAAGCATAAGCCTTCCATTGAAGATGCAGTGTTGCTACTCTCAAGGCTTATTCTTCTGATACTTGATGCAACTGAAAGTATGTGTCAAGCTTCTATACCCAAGACTTGGCTGAGTCTTTAATTGATCCATCAAATTTAGGTAGAGAAAATCTACCCAAAGTGTGCTGCATTCACCCTTTCCTCCTATTGTAGTTGTAGGATATTTCTTCTCTAAGTTGACAAAACTCTAGGAAACTGAGATTCTCTTTGAATCTCTCTAATTGAGATTCATATTCTTGGAGATATTCACAAAGATATCCCTCCTTTGGTGTTTCTCCTCTTCCTCCTTCCTTTAACAAGAAAGTAGGTATGCTACCATGTTGTGGAACAGATTGTGTGGTTGAATGCTCACACACATAATATGAAGTAGTGGGACTTTCTTCATGTGCAAACCCTTTTAGAAGGTCTTCTTGTATTTCATTCCTCACTCCCCTGATTCCTCCTTTCAGCTCATGCAAAGCTTGAGAAATAATGCTATAGAACTCTACTTTTTTTATTCTTCCATACAAAGGGGTTTCAATGGTGTAATCATTTTTCTTCTGTCTTCTTCTATGATGCCTCTAATCTCTGTCAGTGAGAGTTTCTCCTCCCCCTGAAGACATATTGGCTCAAATAATGCACAGGCTGTGCCAAGAAATTTGCTTTGATACCACTGTAATATTCCAGAATTGGAACAACAAAGCAAGCTTGCTGAAATAACGCACTCTTGAGAATTTTTTGCACTGAAATGAGTTTGCAGCTCTTGGATCCCTTAGATCAGCTCATCTAAGATCTAAATCCAAAAGGAGAGCAAAAACAAATCAAACTAGGTGGGTTGAACAGATCTCCCACAACCTAGTCTAGCTGAAAAACACCCAAAGAGAGGGGATGCAACTATATGCAAATGAATGCTTCAGAAATAATGTATTTTATCAATTTACAAGCATGAGACCAACATGGAGGTTTATATTTTAGATATACATCTGCAAAATGGATTTACAATGCAACTTATATAGTGTATATCATAAATAGAATGAATATACAAGACAAAAGCCTCAAAATGAGCTGCTACAACAACAAGAAATGGGAGAATAAGCTTGAAAACGTTATTTTCATTGTTGAAGCATGCAGTAGATTAAAACTTAGATCTAGAGTAGATCTGTACATAAAATTATAGATCTATTTCAAATCTGTGTACAAGATAGGCTCCTCTATACATTCCCCTTAGGGATCTCAGCAAATCATGAACAACGGTGAGTAGATCTGCGATATAAGTAATAGATATGTAGAAGTATTCGAAAAATTCCGAATCATAACATATATAGAAGATCAGATCTGAAATAACATGGACTGGTTGGAAAATCCACGGATCACCACAGTGACAGGAAGGATCCAATCACTAGAGATCTCTCCTCTAAAATTGATGCCAAGTCTCCCTGCAACTCTGCTCTTGAAAATAACGCAGTCAAGGAAGAGATACTACGCTGTAGGCCTTGAGAATGCTTTGGCTTACTGCCAATGTGTGGATCTGAAGCTCAACCCACTAATGCACTCTTCCAGGAGGTTAAAAGGCACACTCACTAAGAAAAGGCACCAGTACAAGCTAGATCTAAACAGATCTAGTGTTCCACTTGTTGTAGCTCACATGGACAACCCAATCCTAAGCAGGAATACGTTGTAGATGCAAGATGTAGCTTGGCCAAATGCAGGATAGTGGACCAGGAAAACAAGACTCCTCCAAGAGTTGCTCAAGGAAGGAGGTGGGATTCCAAAACAGGAAAGCCCATCAAGGAATGTCTGACCAGACAATACCTTCAGAAAATAATAACATCAACAACCTTTTTCTGTTGTCCTCCTCCTTCTTTTATAATATGTAAGCCTTGCCAAACCCTAAACCACCTCAATGAGTTAGCTCCTTTCACATGTGGAGCCTCCATCTAAAAATGCGTTGTCTATCCATGAGGTTCATTGCATCTAGACTGCGCTGTTGACTTGGTCAAAGTTGACCCAATCTCATGTTTCAAACCCATTCACACCTGCAAGAGTTTATTTACATGGCCCGGATATGTCTCTGTTTATATAGGCATTGATTTATTTTGATGTTTTTAGGATTTTTACATTTCCTCCCTCACATTTTATTCATCAACATGAAAATCAAAATAAGACAAAGAAAAATTTAATATTCTCATTAGCTTGGGCAAATTTGGAATATTACAATCAAAGAGAGCAATGAGACACTAAGATAATTAACCAATAATATGATCAATCCAAAATATGATTAACTTGAAAGACCATGCTTCACTTATTTGTACACATAGTTTCTTTTAAAATAATCTAAGGGTATACATAAGGAAGAATTATCTAGATTCAATTAATTTGACATACTCTACTTCAATAACTAAATCTCTTTTAGAGCTTTCTAGATATTACTAAGTAGTAGGAGAAATTACCTTATCTAACAAATATGAGGGAGATGTGTAATTTCTTGAGTGCTTAACAAATATGAGGAAGATGCGTAATTTCTTGAGTGCTTGACGCATGAGTATTGCATGGTGTTTAAAAAAATATTGATAATATTTTTTCAATGCTAATTATAAAAAACTATTTTAATTTCCACCTTAAATAAAATATTTCCATATCAATATGGAGTTTACATGTGACATATATGTTTGTATGTAAATATGCATATGAAAAAATAGACTAAAATCCATTTTAACTTTGCATCAATCATGCATATTTTTTTTTAATTAAAAAAAAAACTATATATAAACTAAATTTATCACAATTAAATGTGATACTTTATTAATTTATAACTAATGCAACCATATAAAATAAATGGCTAATAAATTCTTATAGGAATCAATCCAAATTAAGCATCAAAACACTTACTTTCTCATACATCTCAAGTTGTTAAATAAAATAAATCATAAAATTAACTAAATTATAACTTTATTTAAAATAAAAATAATTATTATCAATGATTAAAATAATTAATATATAAGTTAAATATTAAAAAAACTAAAAAAATATCTAACAATATTATTAACCATGGAGATTCCCCTTAAATTATCATAAAAATTCATAAGATGTGAATATGTTTTGTTACAATAGCATGGGCTAATACCATGGCTTCTAAATACCACATGCCCAAAATACTATAACTCATTTCATATGACATTTTTGTTATTAATTAATTAATTTAACTAAAAGGGAAAATAAAACATAACTACTTTGTTAATACATCTTAGCCTTTGATTTGTGTATGCTACTAAGAATATTCTATGGAGGTTAAATCATCTCTATCCATCTAATACTTATTTATAATTAAATTAAAATTATAAAAGTTCTATTCTAAAATAAACGTGCCTATTAATATAATTGTATATTAATTAATTATTTTCATAAATTATAAAAATAATTCAAAGAAAAAATAAGTTTTAAAATAATATAAGAATGATAATTGTGAAGTTATATTTAATTAGATTTATTTATTAAAAAAAATTAATTAAATTTTTGCTTTTGTTTTTCAAGATTGAAAATAATATTTTTTAAATTCAATAATTTTTTATAAAATTAAAATGTAATATACGCATGTGTAAGACAAAAGAGAATTTTTTTTCCACCATCGACATTCTCAATATCATAAATATAACAAATTTTTTCTTCCTAAAGAATTTTACATATATTCTATACATGTTCAATCTTATTTTAAGAATGATATATTCGACCTTTTTTTTTTCTTTTCTTGAGTGATTTATAAAAATATACTTTTGATATTCTAAATGGATGCTAATCACCTCTTTATAGTAGTTCATTTCTATTTCTTTATTAAACCACATTTTGATAATATTTTTAATTGAAACACTATTAGATTGTGACTTCTTTATTCTCTGATGGTTAGCCTCTTGCCTTTCATCTTAGGTATCTTGTGCATTAAAAACGTAATCATAATCATACTCTTAGTTCTTGAAAAATATTTTTTTATGAGTAGTGAAAATGTAGTATTTAACATCACACATCACATCTATATTTGAATGGGAAGAATGGGTAGAGTCTTAAGGACTATTTTTTTTTTCAATTTTTTTCCTATTCTTCAAGTTATATATATGGATGAATTTGATAAGGATATATATATTCTTTAATTTCAAGAAATTTATAGGAATTGACTTCATAATTATACATTAAATTATGTTAATTATTTTTTTTTAAAATTATTTATTATAATTTTTTTTTTAAATAAGAACACAAATATTTGATACTTCTAAGGGTCATAAAGATTGATAAAAATATAAATATTTAATTTAATTTATAAATGTATGTATGTTAAAAACAAAAATTAGCATATGGGTTTGCAATAGATACCATGTAAAGAAGATAAGGGGAATTGAAAAAGCACATCCAAATCAAAAGAAAAAATACCTCTAATGAAGATAAAGCTCATGAAGAGAAAGGTAACCCAATTGGATCATGCTTTCATAGATAGGAACTTCGAATGACTAAGGCCAAAAATAAGGGCATGTTGGTCACAAAGGACAAGGGATCCATTGGGCCTGTACCACCTAGGAGTTCTACCTTGTGAGCTTAGAAGTTGGCCATCAGGCCTCTTCCTATATTGAATGTTGAGAGAAGGAAGTGATTATCCTATTGGTTCATCCACTAAAGGATTTTCTAATGGAAATTTAATGATGAAGGTGGAATATATGATGGAGGAAGAGGTATACACATCTATAGTCTTCGTAAGCCATAAAATTATAGATAAGTTTAAGTGAATCATTAAAGAGACCAAAACATCCTCATCTCATATAAGGGAGACCATATAAAAATAATGTAGCCCTATATGTTAACATCTAAGAATCAATATAGTGCTCTGGATGAATATTGTGGTTTGTGTAGATGTAAATATGGTCAAATAAAATTTCGAGTTGAATAATAGGAACCCCTAGGCTACATAGCCACTAGAGTGTAGTGTATCTTGGGGTTCAATGAACCCATCACTAAGACAAATATATACATTTGTGTATGGTTAAATATTTGAAGAGATCAAGTCTCTAAATTCATATCATGTTGACTAAAATAGGATTTGTACATTTCAAAATGAATTTATTTGTCTATCTCTCCCTTGAAGAGAATAAGAGAATCCAAAGAGAAACAAAGTGGGTTTGGTATTGCAATATCAAAACTGGAGTTTTGGAACAATGAAGAGGCTTTTGCATACCAACAAGAATTAACCCTTTGCCATACCAACTTCATAGAAGGAATAAGAGGAAAAGAATGACACTTGAGATAACCACTCTATAACTTTCCCATACCACTCTAGAACATGCCCATGTCTCTAAGTTTGTTTATCATTAGCACCACATGGAATATCATTGAACCCATGAGTGGAACTTTGCCAAATTTTACAAAGACAATGGCATGCTACACTAACCACTTGGTATTAAGATATGTTGATAACATTATGATAAACAATCCCTCTATATATTTTTAACGCACTATCCAAAGGTATGGTCCCCAAACCTCATAACCATACTAGATGGAAGGTGTGACCAATACATGAAAGAGGATGATATTTTCTAAATGTCTTGAACTGAAGTTAAAAATATTGTTCTTCAATGGTAGGAAAATTTGCATAGTTGTTACACAATCTAGTCTTTGTTGTTGAAATAAAACTAAATCATTTTACTAAAGGATGGTCCCAACGTGAGGACCTCCAAATATACATATGAAGAGATAACTTCAATCCTCACACTTTTGTAAGTCAAGACAACCTCACTAGCCTGTTTTTTACGGATGTTAAAAGTCATACCATTCTTTTTCAAAAATCAACCTCAAACTAAGATGTCACGTTGTCCCTTAAAACCCTTGACTTAGTAAGACATCAAAATAATGTCATTCTTAGATAAAAAATAACAACAAACTCCAAAAACTTAACTATCCATATATAACACCCAAATATATGTTTAGTATAATTATCCCAAAAATATGAAAAGAGATGGATGGACTAATTTAATCCAAAAACTTAACATCTATTTATAACACCCAAATATATGTTTATTTTAATTTCCTCTAACTCATTAATGTAAATCCCAAAAGTGTGAGAAGGATTGGATAAACTTATTTAATGCAAAAACTTAACCTCCATTTATAACATCCAAACATATGTTTATTATAATTTCCTCAAACTCATTAAGTGAGGGGGAATGGATAGAATTATTTAATCCTTATACAGTTAAAGACACCGGGATCTGAAACCTTACACAGCAAATGTTGAAGAACTATGTGAAGTACTTTGTGAAAATCTACACCGCGATAACATACTATAATGCTTATTCTCCTAACAGATGTCGAGCATTGTTTGCCTTGATCTCCTTGATAATAAATGTCAAGCTGAACATGTGATTTTGATGTAAGAATTTCTCTTCAACCCTGCTTGTTCCTTGACCCTTAATCCCTTTGTCTCGACCATGATATAACAACAAGCTTATGGCATAAATAACAAGCATGATAGTACCGTAGTTAACGACGATGATATTAAACCATCCACACAATAAGTTCAATATGTGGACTTATAACGATGATAGGTTACTTGTTAATTAAAAATGTAAACCTAAAGTTATGTTGTACCACTTCAAATATACAAGAGAATTGATATTCGTAATACAAGTTTCCATTCGGGCCAACTCAAGGACACGGATGGCCCAGGTATTTTGATGAGAATCCAATTATTTTGATGTTTATTTCATCAATTCTATCAAAACTTTGTCGTAAAATTGTCCACTTCAAATCAGGGATATGATAAGTTTTTAAGAGAGGGATATTAAGCTATATAAATCAGTCTATATTTATATATAGATATTCTTATCCAGCCATAAAACAAAATTGCAATATATTTTAGATTCTTAATTTTAATTATACAATAGTTATTCAAATCAAACCATCTATATGCCACTCAATCTATATATTACATTATTTATAACATTATTTATATGCCACTCAATCTATATATTACATTATTTACACATTATTATTATATTATTTACGAGTTTATTGAATATTGTATAATAATTTTTATAAAATTTAATAAATTTTATATGGTAAGATTATTATATATTTTATATTAAAAATATTGTAATTAAGTTTATTAAATTATTTGTATTTTATAAATGGTGATTTGTGATTATTTATATTATTAAATTTTTTTCATAAATATAAATTATTTCAAAATTATAAATTCGAGTTCTAAATTTTATTGAAGTGTTTATCTTTGTTACTTGTATTCATATTCAACTTTATTCATAATTATCAGTAATTTAACTTATATTTGGAAAATATAATTCTTACTTGTCTTTGATGTGTTTTCAATTCTAGCATGAGTTTGTTTCTATTAGTTAGGAGTTTGTTGAGGTTTAGTTGGTTGAGGGATTCTCTCCAACTACTTACCTTCTTAATTTGGTGTGTGATTTAGAGTCTAGATATTCAATCAACCAAAAAATTGTACCTTCTTAAATTTTATGCCTTATAAAAATTTAACATGGTATCAGAACCTATAAACCTCAGCCTTGGCCCTCTCTATAGACCTCAGCATTGGCCCTCCTCGTTCGAGGGAAATGGAGAGCAGATATTTTTGTTATAAAGGTTGTTATGTGGATTCTGCGATGATTTGTTTATAGTGTTATGGTTTATTTGTCCGTCAGTAGATGATCTCTATCTTGTAACTGTCAATAATATGAAATGCTGACCTCGTGCTGACCATTGTTGAGAGTTGTATGTTCAGAAGAGGTCTCGTGTTGACCATTGTTGAGATAAAAAACTCCTTTAGAAACCCGTTAGTGTCGAACAAGATGAATGGTGAAGGTAAAAGTCTTTATTGAGATTTGCTACTCATGTTGGTGGATCTTGGGTGAATAAAAGTCTTACATGTAGTTAAATGTTTGAATTTTGGATCTTGGGTGAATAAAAGTCTTACATGTAGTTAAATGTTTGAATTTTTTTATTTTAAAAGACTTCGGTGAACATAACGATCCTGGTTGTTCTCACAGCCTTACTATTACAATCGACCCTTTAAGTATGATGGAGCATTGTCGACATAGTATATTTTTGCATGCTTTTCGCGCAAGCAATATCACTTTAGCTCCTTACCTTTTGTGAGCGGACAGAGATTTTATTGGATTCCAACGTAAATACTTCAACGACGTTGGGTTGTGTCACGCCTTGGGAGAATAACCTGTCAGATACGAGCCACCAAGGAGCCACCAAATTTAATGGTCCATCTTAAACAAAAGTCTGAATGAATTTAATTCATCGGTTTTTCATCCATTCATTTTGCAAGTTGTTGCATCTTCTAAGTTTGCTATGCATTTTTGTGTATGAGTATGTCAAGTTATAGTAAGTGACATTAGTCTGGCCAATCATGGTAATGATTTTGAGTCTTCGATCGAATTAATCATTTCAACGATACACAAATTTGCGGGAATTATTGATTATTAGATATGATGAAGACACGACAGTGAATTAGAAAAAAAAAGTTTAACCCAACAAGACACTTTTATTAATTAAGACCTAAGGTTTCTCATTCCTAAGTACTGCATACATCACAATGTGTCTCATTATATAACTATGGGATGACTAGACTCGATGGACATAACAACATGGAAGATACACACTCTGACTCTGCTACAACTCAGTTATATTGGAAAATAATGACTTCTAGAAGAACACCTCACAAGTCATATAGATCTAAGAAGAGAACTCAACAAACCTATCGCATTACTAGACACTTCCATTTCTACATTATTATAACATCCCCCCTTAATGGAGAAATGGATTTTCTACAATACATAACAATGCTTGTTGGTCTAAGTCTCAGTTGGGCTTACAAATATGACTCAAATATTTCAATTTGACTTTATTTGCTTCAACATATTGATGAAATTTCTTCTTGGTCTTGTTGCTCCAAACTCTGACGATTTCAACCTATTTAGTCTTCTTCCTACTCCAGATCATGAACTTTGGATATTGATTTTTATTGCAAATAGGATGATGCCAATCCATTTCAACTCCTTTTTAACAAGTTCATTTTCATCATCAATATTTTCTTGTTCATTGGACAACTCCCACATATATCCATGATAATGTTTAACCTCTTCAAGACTCCAATACATGAAAAATTCATTAACTTCTTCATTCTCTAAATCATCCATGATGTCTTCAACATCCATTGCTGCAAATTCATCAAAACATGGTGTTTGAAGCCATGCTTCAAGGAACTTTAATTCTCCTTCAAATTTTATTTCTCTTTCCTGATTGTTGCTAATACATGCACACTGAGAAAAATTCATGAGATTCACTAAATCATCATAATTATAATTATTTTCATTTTCCTTTATATTGAGTGTTTCCTCCATTTCTTCATATCTATCCTCTGCCAAACCTTCATTATTTTTTGCATAATCAGTTTCATCTTACTCTTCCAATCGTTCTTTGACTTGGGCTATTGCTCCATTGAGCAATTTATACATGAGCTTCTTTTCCGGCAACATTTGGAACCAACTTTCTCTTGAAAGTTGTTCATTATTAGATTTCACTTTAATTTCTTCAATTCTTTAACTCTTTTTTCCTATAAATTTCTATGTGATTTCTTCTTGTGACTCTTCAAACATCTTCCTCCCCCTCACATTGTACTTCATCTCTAGAATATCCCAAAAATATTTTTGCATTATGTACTTCACCATATTCATGCAAAATACTATACAAGATGTTTTCATCTAGTGTTGATATAATGGGAATCAATGCTAATGCACCTCTACTCTTATCTTGGGAATTTAGAGAAGTTTCTTGAACAAATTCCCATAAATCTACTAAACCACGCAGTCTCTCCATTTTAATTTACCAAAAATTGAAATTTTTACCTAATAAAGATGGAAAAAATCACATTAATTATTTCAATATTGCACCAGTTTCTTCAAATCCTTCATTGATTTGTTCTAGTTCTACATTTTGATCCTCAAATATGAGTTCTTCCATTGGAAAAATTGGATATTATTATGCAACTAATTCTTCCCTTTGATTCTTTCACCTCAATTGCTTTAGTTCTCTCTGGAACTCCTTAATTCTCCTTTTCCAACCCATCACTATTATTATTGCTCCTATATTTTACAATTTCTTTTCCCACAATCAACTACCAATTCATGCACAACTCACCAATCAATTATTTCCTCCACATAGCACACTCCTACAAATTTTCACTTTTGCACCACACGTCCACCACTTCGTTTTTCTTTACTTGTGAATATCTAACTCATTTGTCATAAATAAAACGTTCTTTAAAAAAAACACACACATGATTAAAAAAACGTCCAAAAAAGCACTCGTTATCTCTTTTGAAAAACCACTATATATAAAATCCTCTTTTAAAAATTACCCTTTAAAAATAACATAATAATATTCATGTATTCCAATGATATGTATATGAAACTGCTTGAGGATTATGTAATGTTTTGCAAGTGATTAAATTAGGGCTTTTAGGCCTCTTATTTCAAATTCATAAACACATAAACATGAATTAAAAGTTCATTTTTTTTTAGAAAATAAAAGACAACATCACCATAACAATAAAAACACAACAACAAGTGATGAAGGAGTGCACCACTCTAGGGCTACATCTCCTAGTCCAACTTCCAATGGTTGGGACTCTTTCACTATGCTAAAAAATGGTGTTTACATGAATTTACAATGCTCAAATTCCTTTAGAAATAGCTCCAGTGGCTTCAAAGCTGTCAAAAACCCTGTCTAGCCTCTTTTTTCTCCCGAAAAAGACAGAAACTCAAAAATCTATGCTCTCCTAAAGTTTCTGCACTATCTATTCTACAAATCACACATTTTGCAATCTGTCCTAGAAATTTTGGCTTCATCGGCCACATGGGGCGACAATTTTTCCCCGCATTGGCGAGATTCCTATTGCGCTAGGTGAAAATTGTCACCTGGTTAATCGAGTTGGTGAGCCCACCATCCGAATAACTTCTTTGCAAGTGGTGCGCTCTCCACCATTGATCTTGGGCATGTTGTACCTTTTCCCACTGGTTGTCGACTTGGCCTGGGTTCGGTGCTAACACAATGGTTGGGTTGGGTTAGCAGAACCCTGCCCCTGGCATGATCCGCTACCCTCATGGTCATACTCCAAGGGTGGCATGAAATGTAACTAGGACATGTGAACTGGTTCCCTAGTGGTTAACATTACCACAACCACTTCAAAATTTAATCGTGGCTTAGTATGTTGAACCCCTGTTGTGAACACATGCCCGACTGCCAACATAATGATTATGTTATAAGGTTTGTGGTGCATCAACTTTGTTGGTTCCAAAATTTTGGAATAGTGTGTTTGTTAACGCATTAATGTTTGCTCCACCATATTACAATATTCCATTCCAAAACTTTGGTTATGTGGGTTTTTGTGTTACACATATATTTTAGGCTGGGGTTAGCCCCTAACCTTGGTCTTTGGACTAATTTTGGGGGTTAACCCTGGTCCCCACCCCCGATGCCAACACAATTAAACTTTATATATGCATTTTAACCTATAGATAATAAGGAAAAAAGCATGTGAGATGGTTGGAGGTCTTGTTGCCATAGTTGATGTCTCGTGTTCGATTCCCTGAGGTTGCTCTGGCCCTTAAAAAAATTTTACATGGCCACCAAGAGGCCACGTGGTAGCCTATTATTGGCCCATGTGGTCCCTCCTAGTTGTTCCACCTCATAAACTTAAAAACCAATAATATTCCTCCATAAACGCACCAATAAAATCCTAACGAGTGTCAAATAGAGAGTGGCCAATTAAACACAGTTAGCTTTTCTAGTCAGGGCCCAACCCTACCAACCCAAAAACATTTAGTTTTGTTTCCACAAACGAACATAACTATATTACAGGAGCATATGATGTCAGTTTTTCATGAAACAAGTTGTGCTAGATTTAGAATGACGAGATCTACGCAGTCCTTCTAATTTTGAGCAATTCCAATAATGTTGATTTTTTAGCCTAAAATTGATCCATTGGATCATTCCTCCCCACTGGAATCTTTTGGACCTCCAAAATCTCTTTATCCATCAACAAATAGATGAGGGTACAAATCGCTCACCCTTCTAGTCTCAATCCACTGAAAATTGCTTTAATGCGACAATTTGAGTTTTTCATTAAAATTGATCACTTTCCTTGATTTTGGACACCTTGGCTTGCTGTTGTAGATAACATCTTGCTACAATTTATCAGAATATGTAGAACAATAGATTGACCTTGAAGGAACAAACACATTCCATTCTCATTCATCAATCAAATAAAATTTAAAAAACTTCAAATTCTTCTCACCTTGAACATTGTTGACATGATGATGCTTGACATGTCTAGTCTTGCACTTGGCTCGACCCTTGACCAAATGTGATTGCTATTGCCATGCACCATCCCATTTCAAATAAAATTTTTTTTGAAACCCACAAGATTAAATTTTGGGCCCAATTCCCTCTTTGTCAAATTTATTTTTCACTTTCTCTTTGACCTTTTCACTCTCTAGCACTGGCATCTTGTTAATATCATTGTTCAATGATGATGCATGTTGTTGCAATTTTACCTCATCTTGTTACCTCTTTTAGGAGGCAACATGTTAGACTCCTGAAACATCTTATCACACCCATTAGAAAAATATATGAAATCATATTTTCCATTTGATGGATCTTTTTGAAAGGCCTCATTCACATCATCTTTATGCTTGAACATTAACAAAGAAAAATTCTAACTAGAATTCACAATTCTCTTCATTTGTTTAGCATTCATCAGAGACAAGCTCATATTCTTACTATGTGCTCTAACAATGTACTCAATCTCGTTATTGAACAAGTGATACTTTTAGTCTCATGGCGATGAAATATTTCTCCCCTATCATAAATATATGGGCTACCCAAAACTATACCACAAACATCAAGAAGAATTACATCAAGTTCAACTTCATCAAGAAAGTTTGCATTGATTGCAAATCTAAGGACGTGTTGGGGTTCCCATGTTTTGGCCAGATTGGCAAGACCAAAAGATGAGACAACATCAGAACCACTTTCAAACCTTAGGATCTAGCCCTCTTGGGTCCAGAGAGGGATCTCTCTATATTAGCAAAGGTTTTACGTCTTTGAAGCTCAAAGTTAAGGTATTAGGCTAGTTATAGGCTTGGGGTTTGTTTGTTTGATTTTGTGTGGTTGTTGGGAATCAGGAAAGGAGGGTTCAGTATGAGACAAGTCTGAGCAAAGAGGATTTTAGGTAGAGGAGAGACAATTCAGAGAACATTCAAGACCATTGGGAAATGGAGTCAGGAAAATGTTTACTTGCTATTCAACATGTAGGCTTTCAGTTAGGCTAGTCATCTAAAGCATTGGATCTTAAATATGATGGTGTCGAACGAAATGGTAAGGTAGAGGGTGAAAGAAAGGAAACCTCCAAGGTGACCTTTCAGAAATCAGATCCAGGGACAGGACATGCCATTGGACACTTGTGATCCAAAACCTAAAAGGTTAACTCTTCAGACAAGGAACATTAAATATTTAGAACACAAAGTTGAAAACTTGATATCAAAGAGAGACTTTGAACTCTCGATGCTTCGGCCTCCAGCTTAAAGGGAACTTAGAAAGGTTTAATCAATTGAAAAGGGCCTTGGTGAGACAGAGACAAAGTTCTAAACTCCCAGTATCCCAATTCATTCAATTACAACCTAACAGGAACATCTGAGAACAACTTCATTAATTCATACATCAGCTAGCAGCATATGTTTTGACCACTAAGCTGGTTAAATTAGTTTGAAAACAATCCTTAGATAACACATTCAGCAGAAAACATTGAAGGCAAGGAGAGCAGAAACATAGGGTACCTAACAAGGGTAAATCCTATGCCAGATTTCTGATGCGAGCCAGTCGAATGAAATGTAATGAACACAAAAGGTAAAACAAATACGGAAGATGAAAAAAATCACCATTTGCTAAATCGGGATCAAAAGAAATGTGCTTGTCATATTAAAACAACACAGGTCATGTACAACATTGCCAATAGTAGTATTTAGTACGAAAACATACTACCATTTAATCTTACAACTACACCTATTTATGTCTCAGGCTGCTGCAATTCTCAGATATCCGATCAACAACCCTTACAATGAGTTTCTTCATGAATTTTATAGCTGAAAGAGGAGCTTAGGAGGTAGGTGAAAAACTAAATGTAGCATTAAAACTCAAAAGAGGAAGGGGGCCGATGCCCCATTCTGTTTTAAATTCTGGGCATTTATCTCTGGTACTCTTTGGATGAAAGAGTGGTCTTCGTCAAGCTGCAATTTACTCTAGGTATGTATTTCATGTACTTGTTGTAGCACCTCTGCAATACTCTGGTGAATCTGAACAAACAGGTCAATAATTTAGGTCTTCCATACTGTGTAAAAAATGCTTCTAATATCATAGGACTGTTGTCAGGGGGGAAAAATTTTCATGGACACTACGTAAACTGAAATCGTATGAGTACCATGTCCTTTCTAGGGAGGAAACATTCTGTTGATGCGAACACCTTGATGATATGGTTTTCTGTGCATTGGATCTTCTGAGTGATCCACGGGGTCTTTGATCTGGTACCATGCCTTTGAAATGTTAGGTTAAGGATCAAAATCTTCAATTACAAGCCTTAAACTCTCTGCTTTCTCACTGATACTCTTTATCGCTCCATGATTGCCTCTGTCTGCAAAATCTGTGCTTTAATGGCTCTAGGAAGGTTTTATAGAGTTTAACCCTGTTCCTTTAATGGAAGTCATGTCATAACACCTTCCCAGGCCTTTCTTCATAACTTCAATCTCTGCACATGGTCTTCCCTATGTTTTTTGCCACTGTAGCAGTGACTGTGAACCATGGCGGTTTTCTGCCTACCTGTAACCCTACAAAACACGAAAACGCATTAAGAAATAATGCATGGGGAGGGTGGATGCAGCAAGGACGATGAGCATGGCCGTTTAGTCTGGTGAATTGATGGAACAGTGCAGGGTGATGGCGAAAAACACAGTGAAATAATGGAGGATGGTTTGGAGAAAGTTGGCGGACTACGGCAAAAGTTTAAATGCAAACATTGGACTTTGACCTTTGCATGAAATATACAGGGGACAGACGAAGATGTGACGAAAACACGTGGAATGGTGACGTGGCGAGACTCGGTTAATGGCGGGGCATGCAGTTAATCCGGACCGTCCGATCTGAGGTGGAGATCGACGGTCGAGAATGCATCGGAGGGCGACAGATGGTGGGCCAGGGGTCTACTTGCCTTGGATTATCCCCTGTGCATCTTCATGGCGCGATTACCGTTGGATGGATAGCTTCAGATCGGAAGGTGTACGCACATATCGCGCTGGGTCTACAACCGAACGTTAATGTGCAATGGGGGGGGAATTTTTAAACATTGCGCGGAGCCACGTGTCATGCGGTGAATGGCATCACTCCGAAATGAAAAATACCGCCCACCTTCCAAAGGCGGCATGATAGAAACCGGTGTTTTTTTGCACAATTTTTTGGCGCGGGAACCACTGTGGCGAGTGAATTATTAACCGTTGATTTGCAGATTAAACGGACGGTGGATATGCGATCGGGGCAGTGAAAGGGGTGGGCCATGGGCGTGATAATGATCTGCGAAGACCGTCGGATCTATATAGATCAGCGATATACAACCGCGCTAAGCGCTTTATGGGTCAGCTCCTGGTTCTAGTGCCCGGGTCACGTGGGGGGGGGGGGGGGGGAAGATTAAGGGGGTTGTCCTGAAGGGGGCTAAGCCCCATATATGTTGAAATGTGGGTTTTTCAACCTTTTTCAATGCAATTTGAGGCCAGAGAAGGGTAATGGTAGAGGAAAAAGGGGCTATTGAACCAAACAAAGGGGTGTGTGTAGGATTTAAAGGGAAAGTGGGTGGTTTAGAAGGACTAGGGGAGGGATTTTTGGGGTAAATAAGGGAATTCTAACAAAAGGGAAAAAGGTTAAAATGGGGAATTCTGCAGGGGTACAAAGGGAAAATGAAGGCCTTTTGGAGCACAACTTTTCACAATTAGTGAGGCTTATTGACTTAAGAACAGTAGAGGGAAATAATCAAAGGGCCGAGAGCATGAAGGAGTTTTCAAGGATGATGTTTTCTCAGGAGAAATGCATTCCTTGAAGGCTCATAAAACACCTTAGCCCCTGTTTGCTTGTCAAAAAATTCATAGGGGGCTAACAGTGGCTCCACATGGGGATGGCTTCTTCTTGAAGGAGTCAAGAATTCAGAAAATGCGCTTTGGAGTAGGCCATATGCCTTGTTTCTTGACCCATCCATTTTCTTTCTTAGATCAATTGCCATAAATTGTGAAGACATCAAATTAGCAGAGAAATTCTCCCAAACAATCTACCTACCCATCCTACATTCCTAGCATTTTTTCTTCTGGGTGCATTTGGACTAGCAGACCCTTTACATAATTTATTTTTTACAAACAAGAAATTAAACCTATTCTATTTCTACCCTTATTACTCCATGAGACCAGATTAGACTTTTTGTCTCATATGTTTCTCTACCTAATCTAATATTTGTTGGGATTAGACTGTCCAACAGGTTTCTTCTCTACATTCTACAACATAAATTTAAAAACAGTCAAACTAGGATTAGACAGTCTAGTTTGTTGTGGGTCCAAAGCATAAAGACAGTTGCACATGGACAGAAACTTGCATAAAACTGAAAACAAAATCTTGAACGCTTGAAATCTGAATTTTTGAAACATCCTTCTTTCTTTGTGACTCAAGTTTTGAGCTTAATAGAGTCACTCTCTCTTTTTCATTTCAGCTCTGGTTTTGGGCATGTTAGAGCTGATCCTTTCCTTCTTTGCTGGCTCAGGTTTTGATCTTGTTAGAGCCAACCTTTTGCACTTCAGAGGTTCATGTTTTGAGCATGTCTGAACCTCTCCTTTCTCTATGTTTTTTGGAACATTTTCTCTTTTTCTTGAAAACATAACACAACAACAGTATTTACAATGGAAATGAAAACTGGAAATTGGAAATCAGCAGAAGTAGTGTTTGAGCATCCCACCATTGACAGGACCCCCAAACAGTTCTGTACCATCTAGTTCTTGTAGAAAAAAGGCATTTGGACCCACAGTGGCCTGGATGATGTATGGACCCTGCCACAAACTGTCAAACTTGTCGTTCTTTCCTTTGTTCTCTTTCCTTGAGTCCCACTTCAGAACTTTATCTCCAATTTTGAAATCAGAAGCTTTGGTTCTTTTGCCAAACAACTTCTTTATACTTTCCTGGAATTTCATAGCTCTATTATAGACCTCTTCCCTTGTTTGCTGGAGATGGATTGTTTTGTTTATCCTTCTTACCATGCTATCTTCTTCTGTTTGAATTTCTTGGAAAAGTTTGATTACTGGTACTCCAAGGCTGGTAGGAAACACTGCTTTTGTTCCATAGACAAGTTGATATGGTGACATGCCAATGTATTTCTTGGTTGTAAGCCTATCAGCCCACAAAGCATGCACTAACTTGTTATGCCATGACTTTTTGTTCTCTTCCAGTAGCTTTTTTATGTTGGTCACCAAGCTCTTGTTTGATGATTCAGCTAGGCCATTACCTTGTGGTTAATAGGCAGTTGAATGGCCGAGTGCTATTTGATACCTGTGAAAAAAATCAACCATTTTCTTGGATCCAAAAGCAGCAGCATTATCAGTGATCATTATCTTTGGGCAGCCAAAACGAGAGAGGATGTGGTCCTCTAGGAACCTAATGATGATTGAATCTGTGGCATTCCTAGAAGTTATGGCCTCTATCCACTTATTGAAGTAATATGTGGCTTTTAAGATCCATTTGTGTTGTGTAGAAGAAGTAGGGTGTATTTCTCCTATGAAATCTAGGCCCCATTGCATAAAGGGACCCTCAATAGTGATGGGTTGTAAAGGGAGAGGTAGGAGTTTTCTTTTTCCTTCAAAAATCTGACATTTATGGCAGGAAATTATCATCTTATGGATGTCATTGAAGAGTGTAGGCCAATAGTAGCCAGCTCCGAGTATCTTGTTAGCAATGGCTTTCCAGTTCAGGTGGCCTCCACACTCTCATTCATGGAACTCTTGTTTAATCCTCTCTACCTCAGTTTCAAGCAAACATTTAAGCAATAGGCCATTTGTATGTTTCCAGTATAAACATTCATTCATTATGCAATAGTTTCTGGCTTTTAGCTTTAGGAATCTAGCCTTGGTCTTTAATAATTCGAGAGGGGCATTGAGGTTTGTAAGCACGTACAGAATGTCAGAATACCAAGGAGAGCTCTGAAACTTCTCTGCAACAGTGGGATCAGGCAATCCCTCCTGCTTATCCAAGGCATCTACCATGTTTATGTCAAGGGCTTGTAAATTTTATTCAGCCATCAGTTGAGCTAAGCCCTGACCTTTGATCAGTTTTGTGGGTTTTATCTCAAGGTCATACTCTAGTATCACAACAATCCATTTTCCCCTCTTCCCATCTGGGTCTTGGGACAAGATGTCTTTAACCACTATGTTGGGCACGTAGGCTATGGTGTGGGAATGCAGTATGTACACCCTAAAATATTTCAAGGCCTTTACCAAGGCATAGGCCTACTTTTCCATTATGTTGTATTTCAAGGGTGCATCTCTCAGTGCTTTGCTGAAGAAAGAAATGGGTTGTTCCATTCCATCTGGATTTTTCTGCAGCAGAACTGCAGCCACAGTATGCTTGGAGGCAATTGAAAAGATCAGGAAATCTTTTGAGAAATCAAGGCTGATTAGGACAGGAGCCCAGATGAGTGCAAGTTTGACTGATTCAAAATATTTCTTAGCTTCAATAGTTCACTTAACTCCTACACCTTTCTTCAACATATTAGTCATATTCTTGAGGTGTTCAGCTAGATTGGGGATAAACCTCGTTAAGAAGTTGATTTTCCCAATGAAGGATTGTAACTCTTTAATGTTTCTCAGGTGTGTGATTTGTAGTATTCCCTCAACTCTTTGTGGGTCTATCCTGATCCCCTTCTCAGATATGATGTGACCAAGAAGTTTACCTTCTTGCAGCCCAAATACAGTCTTTTTGGGATTTAATGACAGACCGAACCTTCTACATTTTTCAAACACTCTTCTCAGATATTTTAGGTGTTCTTCTTCAGTCTTGGAATAGACTGTCATGTCATCCATATAGATGAAAATGAAGTGCCCTATTTCATCTGAAAAGGCTATGTCCATTGCTCATTGGAAGGTTGCACCAGCGTTCATCAGTCCAAAGGGAATTTTTACATACATAAAAGTGCCCCATGGAGTGGTAAAGTTGTCTTGAGTTGGTCTTCTGGGAGTACTAAAACTTGGTTGTAACCTGAAAAACCATCTAACAAGGAGATCCTTCTTGAGCCTACTACTTTCTGAAGAATGTATTCCATTTTTAGAAAAGGGTAATTGTCTTTGAGTGAGCCTCGGTTAAGATTCCTGAAATCTATGCACAGTCTGATCTCTCCTGTTTTCTTTCTCACAGCTACTAGGTTTGAGACCCAATCAGAGAACCTCACAGGAAATATTATGCCTGCTTTGTACATCTTTTTGATCTCCTTTTCAACTGCAGGTAATTGTTTTGGGTTTATTCTGCGGAGTTTCTATGTGAAGGGCTTCTGATTTTCTTTCAGAGGTATTTTGTGCTGTATAATGTTTGTGTCATAAGCCTTTAAGTTGTCATAGCTCCAGGAAAACACATCAATGAATTCCTTGAATAGGTCAATGTATTTCTTTTTCATGTTTGCAGGCAGGGACTTAGCCACTTTAATCATCTTGGGCTTATCTTCAGTTCCTATGTTGCATTCCTTGACATTAGCTTCTGTGTGTTCTAAAGTGGGATTTTTTGCTACATCATTGAAGTCAAAAAGGTCTTCTAAAGGTGCCAGACCTCGAGGTATGTTCTTATCTTTGGCCTGTAGCACCTCTACTTCCTCACTATCTATGTTTTCACATTTTTCATTTGGATTTCCAATCTGTTCGTTCAATGTGTTTATTTCTATGTTACAGGGTGTTTCTCCTCATCTGAGGGCTCTTCACTTAGGCAACTACCATCAGATTTAGAGTCTGAATCGGAAAATTCAAACTCGTTCCTGCCTATCAGGAAATCCTCAATCTGTTTGTCGTCCTCAAAGACCTGCCAATATTTTTCGTTGTCTGGCACTGCAGGTCTGAATTTGGTCTGAATGATGATTTTTTGGTCACTGGGATACTTGTGATACGAACTAGCCATGCAGGCTAATCCATTTGCAATTGCGTTGACTCCTAGGGACAAACACCAACTCATATTCTACAAAGGTCTTCAGTAAGTCCATAGCATCATTCCTGTACACTCTCAGCCTATGATGTTTCGTTGTGTATTCACCATTCACTTGTTTTATAATAAACTCAGAGTCTCCATGCACAGCTATCCTACGGGCTCCTAATTTTTTCAACAGATTCAAGCCTAGGATAAGAGCCTCATTCTCTGCAATATTGTTTGTACATTTGAATTTTAGGTTATAGGCATGACTCTATGCGTAGTCACTTTCTGTGCTATGTAGCCACACTCCTGCTCCTGCAGTTCTCTTAGTGCATGACCCATCGAAATTCATTTCCCATAAAGGTTCGCTCTCGGGTTTAGCATTGTTTCGTTCTTGGTGTGGTGCATGGGCTTGCAGAGGGTGACTAGTCGGTTGACTGCATTCTATTTCTTGTTCACTCTGAGTTTCTGTTTCAGTGCACTATCCAAATTTTTCTACATCATTCTCCTCTGAGTCTAAAGTAGCCATTATGTTAAAGTCCATGGTCTCTGTTTCCTTTTTTTTGTATCTTTTTTTGAATTCAAACCCCTCTAAGGATTCATCATTACAAAGGATGAAGGAGTCAAGATTTGTGTGTACAGAGTATAATGATGAATTTTCAGGCTTTTTGGGGTTGCTAACCAGGAATTTCATTTGTGCCTCTCTATATAGTCTTCTAAGTTGGCTAAAGACTGGGATTGTGGCATAGGCCCCATCCATCTGCATTGTACGTTGTAGCTTGGCTCCCCATGATCTCGATAATAACATGTCATACTTGGGTGGCACATTTTCCACTACAAAATCCATGAACATACACTTGGCTGGAATCTGGGTAAGGCTCACACATAAATCTTTGATCAGACCAAGACACTTTACCCTGCTAGAATCAAATGAATATAAGTCTTTGTAGGGATGGGTTATTTCTAGGCCTAATATTTCCATAATTACTTTAGGCATCAAGTTGTGTGAGGCTCCAGAGTCATGCATTGCGTTGTGGAGGATCTTGTCGTGGATATTGAGACTAATATAAAAAGGGGGTACTACCCCTTCCTAAAACTTTCCTTCTATCTTTAGACCAAACAGAAGGGCTAGTTGATCATCACTCAGATTTACAGTGTCACTGTTTTCACCTAGATTTAAAGCTTTCAAAATTTGGCCTTTATATACATCTTGAGTGGCCAGTTCAGAGAGTGGGACAGAGATTTTAATTTTTGCAATCTCACTCTCCGAATTGAAAGTGGACTGACTCTTTGCAATGTTCAACTCTATTTTTTTAGCCACCACCTTGGTGGCAAAACTAGTGGGTTGATTCTCACTATGTACAGGCTTAGGAACTGTTTTATCAGGACCACTAACTGCAGTGCTAGTGCTGCTAGTTGGTTGACTTTGTTTATCAGTGTTTTGGTTGTCATTTTCTTTGTTCTTCCCAGAACTCTCAACTACTGATTTGTTACTTTCAGCAGCTACTTTAGAAGTTTTCTCAAGCCTTTTCTTGATGGTAATATCAGAAGCTTTGTGTTTGGAATTGTCTAGGCTCTTTTTTCTTCTAAGTTCGTACTATTCTCTGACCTACATGATGGCACTTTCAAATCCAAGTCTGTAATCCTCAGATTCCAATCCTTCCTCATTCCAATATGAGAGTGAGGGTTGATCTTCTTCTGTGGAACAGTTGTGGATTGATTTTCCTATTTCAAACATGCTTATAGTGGTTCCCTCAGACTCTTCTATGATTCCCTCATCTTCATTAAGAAATTTCCCTTGAAAAGGAGGAATAACTTGCTGATCTGATTCTCTTTGTCTGTTGGGAGCGGTGTTGTTTCTTCTAAGGTTCTGGTTCTGGTTATGGTTTCGGTTCATGTTTTGATTACTAAATGTGACAACCATTTTTTTCCATTATTTGTTGTAGCTTTTCCATGTTTTTGGATAGACGGTCATAATTGGGGTCAGATGTGGAAGTTACATTGTCATCTCTATATGTCACCCTCTTTTCAACCCTCATTTTGGCTTTCTTTTCAATTAGGTTAGCCTCAACACTCACTAATCCCCTTTGCATATCTTCCAGTGTGTTGTAATATCTCTCCCTAAGCTAGTAGGCCATCTCAGCGTCGAAGCCTTCAGGGTATTTTACTAGGGCCAAACCTTGGGGAGGTTTCATGTGTGGAGGAAGAGTGTTGTAAACATTGTTAAACCTTGTAGAGTAGTCATGGACACTCTCTCCTACGTTTCTTTTGAGATTCTTGTATTCTACTAGGATTTGGAGAGGGTTTGCCTTGACTTCCCATTTGCTTATGAAAGTCTGATATAAAGTAGGAAGATCTTGGATGCTATTAGCAGGTAGGCCTTTGAACCATTTCTTCACATCACCTCCTAGGATTTGGGCAAAGATTCTCATTTTGACTGTATCATCATCTATCTCCATGTAATCAAAAGAATCTTCCATCCTATCTACATGGTGCTGAGATGTGGTAGACTCTTTTGCAGTGAAGTGTGGGATATTTGATTGATAATCATTGGGTAGGGGCACTAGAGGCTGGGGTAATACTAGAGGTGCATACCAGGCTGTCATGACGATATTTTGAGGAGGTAAGGGATTGGCTTGGGCAGCTGGTATATGGATGACAGGGATACTAGGACCAGCAGAAGTCTGTTGGGAAGATCTAGGGTGGCAGAGCCCCAAGTTATGAATAAAATGAATATCTGGAGGTGTATATGGGGGAGTCTCTCTATCCCTGATGTGTTTACCACCTTGAGGAGGTGAACCAAGATACTCAAAGTCTGGCTGGTCTAGAACACTGAATGACCTAGTTCTTGGTAGTCTGTTTGGTAGGTCTAGGTCGGAAGGTGGGACTAATAGAGCTGTAAAGTCTTCTGGTGCAGAGTTAGCTCTATGGATGTGCTTGGAAATAGTTGGTTTTATGGATTTAGGAGATTTCTTAATGATACTCTCAGGGTTGTCAACTATTTCAGGTGGGTATGGGTTAGGATAAGCTCTTGTGTGAATGGTTCTTGAAGCTAGAATTTTGTTTTCCAACAAAGCAGCTTAATCCTACTCGTTACTTCTGTTGTGGCTAATGTTGTTATGGAGGCTGGTCTCCCAGTGGAGTCTTATGTGAACCAAGATAATCAGCAGGCCTACTTATCACCAGTGGAGTCTTTGATCTTTAAGGAACTGTGGAGTCCCCAGGTGGAAGGTTTAGGATATTTCCATGGGGTACACTGTCCACCACAGTGCTTATGTAATTTTTCTTTCAAGGATATCTTCAAAACACAGAAAAATATAACCAGAGATTGACTGGGAGGGCTTTTACCAGATATGTCACCTCTGAAAGAGAGTGAGATCTGGAGGCTACCTAGCCCTTTCCATACTCTGTCTAAGAGTGTGGAAGAAACACACACGACTAGATATAGCAGTTAAGGGTATTCAAAGTTCCTTCCCTAGTGGAGTCACCATTATGTTGGTGACGAAAATGGGAGACAGACCAATGTTATCAGCTATAGACTCTCAGATTTCCCCAGTGGAGTCGCCATTATGTTGGGGTTCCCATGTTTTGGCCAGATTGGCAAGACCAAAAGATGAGACAACATCAGAACCACTTTCAGACCTCAAGATCTAGCCCTCCTGGGTCCAGAGAGGGATATCTCTATATTAGCAAAGGTCTTACATCTTTGAAGCTCAAAGTTAAGGTATTAGGCTAGTTATAGGCTCCGGGTTTGTTTGTTTGATTTTGTGTGGTTGTTGGGAATCAGGAAAGAAGGGTTTAGTATGAGACAAGGCTGAGCAAAGAGGATTTTAGGCAGAGGAGAGACAATTCAGAGAAAATTCAAGACCATTGGGCAATGGAGTCAGGAAAATGTTTACTTGTCATTCAGCATGTAGGCCTTCAGTTGGGCTAGTCATCTAAAGCATTGGATCTTAAAGATGATAGTGTGGAATGAAATGGTAAGGTAGAGGGTGAAAGCAAGGAAACCTCCAAGGTGACCTTTTAGAAATCAGATGCAGGGACAGGACATACCATTGGACACCTGTGATCCAAAACCTAAAAGGTTAACTCTTCAGACAAGGAACATTAAAGATTTAGAACAAAAAGTTGAAAACTTGAGATCAGAGAGAGACTTTGAACTCTCAATGCTTCGGCCTCCAACCTAAAGAGAACTTAGAAAGGGTTAATCAATTTAAAAGGACCTTGGTGAGACTGAGACAAAGTTCTAAACTCCCATTATCCCAATTCATTCAATTACAACCTAACAAGAACATCTTAGAACAACTTCATTAATTCATACATCAGCTAGCAGCATATGTTTTGACCACTAAAATGGTTAAATTAGTTTGAAAACAATCCTTAGATAACACATTCAGCATAAAACATTGAAGGCAAGGAGAGAAGAAACATAGGGTACCTAACAAGGGTAAATCTTATGACATATTTTTGATGCGAGCCAATAGAAATGAAATGTAACGAACTACAAGGTAAAACAAATACAGAGATAGAAAAACATCACTGCTGCTTTAAATAAAGATCCAAAGAAATGTGCTTGTAATATTAAAGAGCAACACCAGTCATGTACAACATTGCCAACAGCTTGGTATTCAGTCTGAAAACATCTTCCTCAGCCTATATTACAACTTCACACAAAGACTATGTCTCAAAAGAAACAACTTGCAATTCTTAGATATCCGATCAACAACCCTTACAATGAGTTTCTTCATGAATTTTATAGCTGAAAGAGGTGCTGAGGAGGTAGGTGAAAAACTACATTAAAACTCAGAAGAGGAAGGGGGTCGAGGCCCCATTCTGTTTTAAATTCTAGGCATTTATCTCTGGTACTCTTTGGATGAAAGAGTGGTCTTCGTCAGGCTGCAATTTACTCTAGGTATGTCTTTGGTGTACTTGTTGTAGCACCTCTGCAATACTCTGGTGAATCTTAACAAACAGGTCAATAATTCAGTTCTACCATACTGTGTAACAAATGCTTCTAATATCAAAGGACTATTGTCAAGGGGGAAAGCTTCTCATGGACACTACGTAAACTGAAATCGTATGAGTACCATGTCCTTTCTTGGGAGGAAACATTCTGCTGATGCGAACACTTTGATGATATGGTTTTCTGTGCATTGGATCTTCTGAGTGATCCACGGGGTCTTGGATCTGGTACCATGCCTTTGAAATATTGGGTTAAGGATCAAAATCTTCAATTACAAGCTTTAAACTCTCTGCTTTCTCACTGATACTCTTTGTCGCTCCATGATTGCCTCTGTCTGCGAAATCTGTGCTTTAATGGCTCTGGGAAGGTTTTACAGAGTTTAGCCTTGTTCCTTTAATGGAAGTCATGTCATAACACCTTCCCAGGCCTTTCTTCATAACTTCAATCTCTGCACATGGTCCTCCCTATGTTTTTTGCCACTGTAGTAGTGACTGTGAACCATGGCGGTTTTATGCTTGCTTGTAACCCTACAAAACATGAAAAAGCGTTAAAAAATCATGCATGGGGAGGGTGGATGCAGCAGGGACAATGAGCATGGCCGTGCAGTCTAGTGAATTGATGGAACAGTGCAGGGTGATAGCAAAAAATGCAGTGAAACAATGGAGGATGGTTTGGAGAAAGCTGGCAGACTACAACAAAAGTTTAAATGCAAACATTGGACTTTGACCTTTGCATGAAATATACAAGGGACGGACAAAGATGCGACGAAAACACGTGGAATGGTGACGTGGCAGGACTCGGTCAATGGCGGGGCATGTATTTAATCCGGACCGTCTGATCTCAGGTTGAGATCGATGGTTAAGAACGCATCGGAGGGCGACAGATGGTGGGCCAGGGGTCTATTTTCCTTGGATTATCCCCCGTGCATCTTCGTGGCGCGATTAATGTTGGATGAACAGCTTCAAATCGGATGGTGTATGCGCATATCGCGCCGGGTCTACAGCCGAACGTTAATGCACGATGGGGGGTGGTTTTTAAATAGTGCATGGAGCCACGTGTCATGTTGTGAATGGCATCGCTCCGAAATGAAAAATACCGCCCACCTTCCAAAGGCAGTGTGATAGAAACCGATGGTTTTCTGCACAATTTTTTGGCGCGGGAACCACCAGGGCGGGTGAATTATTAACCGTTGATTTGCGGATTAAACAGACGGTGGATATGCGATCGGGGCGGTGAAAGGGGTAGGCCACGGGCGCGATGATGATCTACGAAGAACGTCGGATCTGTATAGATCGACAGCGGGTATTGCGCCCGATATACAACCACGCTAAGTGCTTTATGGGTCAACTCCTAGTTCTAGCGCTCGGGTCACGTGGGGGGGGAAGATTAAGGGGGCTGGCCTGAAGGGGGCTAAGCCCCATATATGTTGAAATGTGGGTTTTTCAACCTTTTTCAATGCAATTTGAGGCCAGAAAAGGGTAACGGTAGAGGAAAAAGGGGCTATTAAACTAAACAAAGGGGTGTGCGTAGGATTTAAAGGGAAAGTGGGTGGTTTAGAAGGACTAGGGGAGGGATTTCTGGGGTAAATAGGGGAATTCTGACAAAAGGGAAAAGGGTTAAAATAGGGAATTCTGCAGGGCTACAAAGAGCAAATGAAGGCCTTTTGGAGCACAATTTTTCACAATCAGTGAGGCTTATTGACTTAAGAACAGCAGAGGGAAATAATCAAAGGGATGAGAGCATAAAGGAGCTTTCAAGGATGATGTGTTCTCAAGAGAAATGAATTCCTTGAAGGCTCATAAAACACCTTAGCCCCTGTTCGCTCGTCAAAAAATTCATAGGGGCTAACAGGATGCACCTCCTTGTAACCTGCAATTTTTCATTTTCACATACCCAACCTAAAGGATGGGTTCTAGGATGTGGAATGGTCTCTAAGTTTAACTTCTTGACGATGTCCTCTGAGATAAGATCTTGTTGTGAACCACTATCAAACAGTGTGTAAACCTTGGTATGTTTTGAAGCAACTATAATATGGAAAATCTCAATTCTTGTTTCTTCATCTTGAAAATCATTAAGACAACTTGAAGAACTAGTACTTGCAATATTCTTACCTTTCAAACCCATCACTCTGAGAATGATGAGAATTGTATGTGTTAGGTAAATATGCAAACATCTAATGTATTTCAACGAATTTTCTTGAGATGTCAAATCTACACCCAATATTAGTGTTCTTCTCCTAAGTTTCTGAGTATAACTTTGCACACTTTGTCCCTTTCCTTGCCTAAAGTTTTTCCAATCCATTATAGCTTTCTACATGTATTATAATGCATAAAATTTTCCTCTTAAGGCATCAAAAAAATCATTCCCAGAGTTTAATACCTTACCATGTTTCTTCATGTCCTCTTGAGTTTTGGATTCCAAAAAAATAGGAGTTTCACTTTCAAATCTTAAGGAAGCAAGCTAAATCTTGGTGTCATCATCCTTGATCCTTTGTATCCCGCAATACACTTCAAGATGGTGTATCCAATTATCTAATATTTCAACATTTACCTCTCCATCATACATATGGAAATCAAACTTTATTTCAAGTTTCAAAAATGGAGTTTTACCATGACCTTTTGGAGAATGTAGAGGTATTTGTGAAGGGCTTGTTGGGGAAGAAGATGATGGTGAAGATGGAGGTGAGGATGGAGGTGAAGAGAATGGTGGTGTCAAAGGTGGTTTTTCACCATTCCCTCCTTTAAATTTTGGATTCCTGTATCCATATCCTCCATCTCCTTTGGAAGACTTATCTCCCTTTGGAGGATTGGAGTTGTCACCGTGCAACCTTGTGTTTCTCTCCTCATAGATAACTTTCACCATTTTTGTCATATCAAATAATTATTTTTTGAAATATTTTTCATCCTTTGACATATTTTCAGGCTCTCCTTCATGTAACATGCTTGCTAAAGCTTTGGGTACAATGTGAGGTGGAATTTGTGGAAAAATTTCTCTCCTTGTCGTTGACCTAACTTGAGGACTTGAAACCATAAGATTCCCTTCTCCTCTCTTGAGCTTCAACTTTGTAAGTGCCAGAAACATTTGCAAACAAATTAAACCCTCACAGAAACAAAGAACTCTAGCTCTGATACCAAATTTATCATTATATGAAACTTCTTGAGGATTCTATAAAGTTTTGCAAGTGATTAAATTAGGGGTTTTATGCCTCTTATGTCAAATTAATAAGCACATAAACATGAACTAAATGTTCAGTTTTTGTAGAAAATAGAAGGTAAAATCACAATAACAGTAAACACACAACAACAACTGATGAAGGAGTTCACCCCTCCTGAGCTAGATTTCCTGGTCCAACTTCCAATGGTTGGGCCTCTTTCATTATGATAAAAACATGGTGTTTACATCAAGTTACAATGCTCAAATGGCTTCAGAACTATCAAAAACCATTTTCTAGCCTCTTTTTCTCCCAAAAAGGCTAAAAACTAAAAAATTTATGCTCTTAGGTTTCTACATTATCTGTCCTACAAATACCACCTTGTGCAATTTTTCCTACAAATTTGGGGTTTTTTGGCCATATAAGGTAACAATTTTTATCTATGTCGATGAGATTCCCACCATGTCGAGTGTAAATTGTCGCCTGGTTAATCAATATGGTGAGCCCACTATTCGGCTAACTTCTCGCCAAGTGGCGCACTCTATGGATTTGATCTTGTACACGTCGTACCTTTTTTCTCCAGCTTTTGACCTGACCTGGGTTCAGTGCTGGAACAATGTGGTGTAGGTAAATCCTCTCTACGGACATAGGCGATCCTTCTATCCCTAGAGTGGGTCTAGCAACA
Source organism: Pinus albicaulis (assembly GCA_034641835.2). NCBI lineage: Eukaryota > Viridiplantae > Streptophyta > Pinopsida > Pinales > Pinaceae > Pinus > Pinus albicaulis. The sequence continues at coordinate 822,757,446 of CM076571.1, forward strand.
AGGGAACAAGCTAATGTGTAGGTTCCTTGTTAACGAATGACATAGGTTGGGATAGATTGTCCTACCTGTAGTCCAACGTAATTGTCGCAGCTGTCGCAATGGCGACCTCTTGATCTATGTCTTGACAGGTCGAGGTCCTTCAGCATGTTAGAAAATTAGATATTACAGAGTAATGAAACACATAAAATATGCGTAAAGCACAAACACACAAAACACATAAAACTAGAGAGACACAGATATACGTGTTTCACCTAGTTTTGGCTACGTCCACCTCAAACAGGCAGTCCTTCCTTTCTATTATCCAACAAAATGAAGAGACACAACCTACAACAGATCCGCTGTAATATCCTCTGTCCTCTCTCACAGTCTCCCTATCTGTTTCTCGCTTAGAGAATACACATACAATACACAGTCGCAATACAATACCCTCATACAAGCGAGGTGTTGCCTTCTAGGGCAAAAAACCCTAAATTAAACATAACTTCTACCGTCAGATCATCTGCCTAATGAACTACCTAAATTGACTAGAAATTACTATACTTTTACAAGGAAATTTTACATCCGTTTTTAGCTTCGAGGGTGTTGCCCCCAAAACCCCCCACCATGGGGGGGCTCCATAAAGTTGCATCCGGCCCCCCTGGAACCCCAAGGTAGCGTTTAATTTCAAACAAAATTACTGCCCCCATTAAGGTACGGGATTCCAACGCTACGATACAAAATAAACAAGATAATCAGGCTCCACACCCAACAATCTCCCACTTGGAGACTAATTATAGCAACTCCACCGCTACTTCATTTGCTAGACAATGACTCCTCTTTGGACCCGGCTGTTTCTCATCATCATCTTCATCCTTGAAGACCAATTGAAACTGAGCATGTTCTCAGTTTCTCCCTGGTTACAACTTTTGTTAGCATATCTATAGGATTCTCCCTAGTGTGTATCTTTTCCAGCTTCAATTGTCAATCTTCCAATACTGACCATATGAAATGGTAGTTGAGTTGTATGTGTTTAGTCCTGGAATGAAATGTTGAGTTCTTTGCAAGATGAATGGCACTTTGGCTATCACTATATAACGTGCCCATATCATGCTTCTTACCCAATTCATCCATAAACCTTTGTAACCAAATCATTTCCTTACTAGCCTCTGTAGCAACAACATATTTTTCTTCTTTTGTTGAAAGTGCAACAACACTTTGGAATTTTGAAACCAAACTAACAGTTATTCCACCTACAGTAAATACATATTCCATAGTGCTCCTCCTGTTATATCTGTCACCTGCCATATCTGCATCAACATATCCCTGTAGATCAATGTTTGAACCACAAAAGCATAATGCTTGATTTTTGGTACCTCTCAAATATCTGAGAATCCATTTCACTGCCATCCAATGTTCTTTTCCTGGATTTTTCATGTACCTGCTTACAACTCCCACTACATGTCCAATATCAGGCCTTGTGCAGACCATTGCGTACATTAAGCTTCCAACTGCTGATGCATATGGAACTTTATACATGTAATCCATTTCTTCTTGGGTCTTGGGACACATCTCCTTACTAAGTTTGAAATGGCTAGCAAAAGGTGTATTAAATGGTTTTTCATTATGCATATTAAATCTTTTCAACACCTTTTGTATGTACTCATTCCAAGATAGTGTTAATTTGTGATTTTTCCTGTCTCTAGCTATTCTCATACCAAGGATTTGTTTTGCAGCTCCCAAATCACTCATTGCAAAGGAATTTTCCAATTTTATTTTGAGTACATTTATTTCCTGCATGTTAGACCCTGAAACAAGCATGTCATCTAGATACAATAACAATATAATATAACTGCCATCATTTTTTTTTCCAGATAAACACAATGATCAGAGTGACATCTAGTATAACCTTTTTTAGACATAAACTTGTCAAATTTTAGATACCACTGCCTTGGAGCCTATTTTAATCCATACAAGCTCTTATTTAACCTACACACTAATTTTTCTTTCCCTTTGACCTCATGTCCTTCTGGTTGCTCCATGTAGATCTCTTCCTCCAAATCTCCATGGAGAAATGTTGTCTTTACATCTAACTGTTCAAGATGTAAATATTCTGCTGCAAAAAGACTTAAAATAGTTCTGATTGAAGTCATCTTAGCAACAGGAGAAAATATGTCATCAAAATCAATACCTTTATTTTGTCAAAACCCCTTCACCACAAGTCTAGCTTTGTAACTCTTTTTTCCTCCATCTTCTTCCTTCAGCTTGTAAACCCATTTATTTTGCAATGTAGTTTTACCTGCGGGAAACCTAACTAAGTCCCAAGTCTGGTTATGCATTAAGGAGTCCATATCTTCTTCCATGGCTAGCTCCCACTTCTTCCTGATTTCAACCTACATTGCTTCTTCATAACATTCAGGTTCACCAGAATCAGTCAAAAATAAATAATATAGTGAAGTAGAGTATTGTTCAGGGGGTCTACTTATCGTCGTAGATCTTCTAACGCCACTTTCAGGTGTTTGAGGTACCTGTTGCTGTTGTGGTGGTTGTTGTTGTTGTGGCTCTTCATTATTATTATTTTCAGGAACCTTTACCTTTTCTGTGATCTCATCAAGAACTATGTATTCTTTGTTTTCTTTTTCCTGTTTCTTTTCCTGCAACTGATTCTTATACAATACCTTTTCATTAAATGTTACATCTATGCTCCTAATGATTTTTTGATTTTCATAATCATATAAGCGATAACCAAAATCATTAAAACCATATCCAATAAAGGTACATTTCTTTGATTTTTCCTCAAGCTTTGTTCTATTTTCTTTATTAATATGGACAAAGGCCTCACAACCAAAAGGCTTTAAAAAGGAGTAGTTTACCTTTTTACCTGTCCATGCTTCCTCTGGAATACCACCATCCAAGGAACTTGAAGGCCCTCTTCTTATTAGATAAACAGTAGTATCCACAACATCTGCCCAAAATTGTAAAGGCAGTCCTACATGAAATCTCATGTACCTTGCATGCTCCATGATTGTTCTATTCATTCTTTCTGACACACCATTTTCTTGTGGTGTTCTTGGAACTATCTTCTCTCTGAAAATTCCATGCTCTGAAAAATACCTATGAAACTCTCTGCTCCAATATTCACCTCCATTTTCTGATCTGAGACACTTCAACTTCTTTTCTGTCTCAATCTCAACCAAAGCTTTCCATTTCTTGAAAGTATCAAATACATCAGATTTATTTTGAATACAATAAATCCAAGTTTTTCTAGTTGCATCATCAATAAAGTAACATAATAATGAGAGCCACCAAGGGATGATACCTGAGCAGGTCCCCATACATCTGTATGCACAAGTTATAATTTTTCACTCTTCTTTTCTTTCCCAACTCTGAGAAATCTGACTCTCTTCTGTTTTCCATAAATGCAATTTTCATAGAAATCCAAATCAACATTCTTCAAACTCGGTAAAAAATTTCTTGAGTGAAGAATCGTCATCCCCTTCTCACTCATGTGTTCGAGCCTATGATGCCATAATGCTGCATCTACTCCTTTGGAAGTTAAGGCATCAACAAAGTTAGAAATACCATTGCATAAAGACAATGTACCAACCTTTTCTCCTTTTTCTATTACCAGGGCTCCTTTGGTGAACTTCGAAGTTTTATCTGTGAAAGTTGCCACACAACCTTCACTGCCTAACTACCCTATTGAAATCAGATTTTTCTTCAGATATGGAACATGCCTTACCTCCTTTATTAGCTATTGGTTTCCATTTTGTTGTTTTACAAGAACCTTACCCATTCCAACAATTTTATAGGGTTTATCATCACCCAAACAGACTTGTCCAAAATCTCCTTGAACATAGTCATGAAAATATTTCTTATCAAGTGTGGCATGGAATGAGGCCCCTGAATCTACAACCCAAGAATCAGTAATATTTTCGAAAGAAAGAATCAAAGCAGTTTGTAACACATCACCTGTCACATTTGCTTCATGATTGTTTTCTTGTTGTGCATCTCCTTTTCCCTTTCGAGATCTACAGTATTTCTTTAGGTGTCATTTCTTTCCGCATTTCCAGCACACTATCCCCGATCTAGACTTGGATCTTCCTTTCCTTGATTTACTACAATATCCCAAGCTCTTTCCTCTTTCCATTCTTCTTCCCCTAGACTCTGCACTCAAAGCATTACCCGATGTCTCACCAGAGATTTTCCATCACATTTCCTCGCTAAGGATAGCATCGACAACATCATCAAACTTTAAAGTACTAGATCCAGAGATAGAGTTACTAATGGCCATAACTAAAACATTCCAGCTTTCTAGCAATGAGCACAAAAATAACAAAGCTCTAACTTCATCATCAAAGTTTACCCCTACAGAACTTAACTGACTCGTAACTGTATTAAAATCATTTAAATGGTCTGCAACAGATCCACCTTCAGACATCTTCATATTAAATAAATGTTTCACAAGAAGTACCTTATTTGAGGCCGAGGGTTTTTCATATAGTTTCGCCAATTCCTTAAGCAAACCCTCTGTTTTTATTTCCTTTGACATATTGAAGGCTACAGACACCGCGAGGCACAACCATACTGTTCTGAGTGCCTTTCTATCAAGAATATTCCATTTTGCATCTATCATAGTCGTCAGCTTCTTTGTTTTTATGCTCAATGGTAGGTACAGATCTTTCTGATATAGATAATCTTCCATCTGCATCTTCCACAGCGGGAAGTTTTTGCTGTTAAATTTCTTGACCCTAAATTTACCATCTTCTACCATTGCTCCTACTCGAACTAGGAACCCTTCTTTCCTACCAGTTTATCAGCCAAATAGACCTTCGACTCTGATAACATTTGTTAGAAAATTAAATATTACAGAGCAATGAAACACAAAATATGCGGAAAAATCAAGCACACAAAACACATAAAGCCAGAGAGAGAGATATACGTGGTTCACCTAGTTTGGGCTACGTCCACCCAAAACAACCAGCCCTTCCTTTCTATTATCCAGCAAAATGAAGAGACACAACCTACAGTAGATCTGTTGTAATATCCTCTGTTCTCTCTCACAGTATCCCTATATATTTCTCACTCCAAGAATACACATACAATACACAACCACAATAAAATACCCTCATACAAGCGAGGGGTTTCCTTCTAGGGAAAAAAACCCTAAACTAAACATAACTTCTACCGTCAGATCATCTGCCTAATGAATGACCCAGATTGACTAGAAAGTAATATACTTTTACAAGGAAATTTTACATCTTTTTTTAGCTTCAAGGGTGCTTCCCACAAAACCCCTGCCAGGGGGGAGCTCCATAAAGTCATAGCTACCCCCCTGGACCCCCCAGGCAACGTTGCTACCCCCATTAAGGTACAGGGGTCCAACTCTATGATACAAAATAAACAAGATAATCAGGCTCCACACCCAACATAACAATGGTAGCGTACAAGACAATAATTGCATCCATAACTAGCTAATCAGTTAAGGAAAATTAAAAATATTGCATAAAATAAACCATATTAACAAAATATGGGAACCAAACATTAGTCATGTATATATAAATAGAAAGAAAGAGATTACAACCATAGCCTTGACGTCGCAGCCTCCTTCAACGGGTTCAGTCGAAGCACATCTCAAAGGATCATCAGGGAATTAGGACGAGGTGAGGAAACAAGCCTAAGATCACTCTTGACAAAGGTCTCTTTCTCTACTCTATCTCACCAGCGAAATGTTTAGCAATTCCTCTTCATCTATTCAGCTGTTCAGCTAGTGTATCAATGGGAGATAGCTTTATTTGTAGAGGAAGAGGAGGTTGGGATCCCTACAATGGTGGAAGGGAGGCCTTATCCTTTGGGAGGTTCCCCCAAAAGGTGGAAACAAGAGGCCAAAGGAGGGTGTTCGTGGTTATTCAGTCGAACCACCCAAGCTCACTCGCCCATGAAGTTGTTAGCTTGGAAACTTCGCCTCTATATTTAAAAAACATTCCAAAAAAAACTTAGCGTGGGTAGCTCACTACGACAGAGTGCCAATTGGCGCGAGGCCCAATATTAATCTTCCTCATTAGTGCAAGGGCATGACGGTCTACCAGTGCCAACCCAAAAACATGTGTTTTTGATGGTCTTCTCAAGGGATTGTCAACAGAAGGAATGTTGTCCTCATGGCAAGGGATGCAATGATGGTATTTGCAAGGAATGACACTTCTTATTAGTCACCAAAATGGTCCTCCAATGTGTGGGATGGAGATTGCAGGGATGGTGAAAAAATGTCGTGTAACAGATGCCCCATAAAGCATGAGGTCCAAGAGAGAGGTAGGGGTGAAATGCTTTATGAGAATGTTTTTGAATGAAACACCATTTTTGGAAGACCTGCAAGTACAAATACAAATGATATCTTTGATACATGAACATGTGGCATGGGTGCAGCCATCCATAATGGAGTACATAAAAACTGAGATTCAAGGTATGGATGCATCCATCCTACAGTAAGGATAAACAAATAGACTTAGGTATGGTTGCAGCCATCCAATAAAAAAGAGTCATGAAATAAGTCATGATAAACCACAATATCCCGCAACTTGGATCTTATCAGACAAAACCTAGGGTCTTGCGCTCCATCTCTACCCGAACAAGTACAAATTCAAGCATGCCAATATGTGAGCTGAAGTCGAACATGCAAGAAAGTCACCTGATTTCCATCCAATGATGAAATTTGTTAACAGGCATGAGAGAAACCACCAATAATGACAATGGTTCTCAAGGTACAATAGGTACAATCCACAAAATGTGAACAGTGATTTGGCATCGAACACCCACAGAATCACTCGATTGAAGGCCAATTATGTGAACCTATCATCGAATGCGAATAACTTGCCATTGGGGCATGCAAGCTCCAAGGTACCAGAAGAGAGTCTCTAGGTCAACTTCCTGGATAATGAGTTAAAGTTCACAGGAAGTGAGCCGGTTGAAGGAGGGCCATAATTTTTCCCACGTCATTGAAACGAGATAGAGGAACATGGTGATAGTGAATAAGGACCAAACAGAGGATCAAAGGGAGGTTGAAAACTACAAAGGAAAATTTCTCTTGAACATATCAGTGACACGACTCTAGATTTAGCAGTATTTGACATCAAGGGATCTGAAGTGATGACATGGAAAAGATCTGATGAGAGGCCAAAACATATTACCCAAACCCATGTAGGCAAAAATGACAAAATGAGATGTCCCCAACCTGACACGAATGCAGATGAGTGTCATGTTCAAGAGCGACATACTGCCAACACAACTGAGAATTGGTTCCATTTCCCCCCACCATTTCTGGCAAGTACCACAATTATTTTTTTTTTTAAATCTTGAAGGGGATAACATATTCTTGTCATGTAATTTTGTCCTTCGGACAAATCAATCCTAGTACATTTTACTAGCCCTAGGAAGGAGGAACTCGGTTAACATCATGGTGACGATTTCCGATGTCGTCAGGTTTTAACAAGTCTGACAAAGGAAGAACTCAACATCTTTTCATGTTTAGAGAGTTTGAAAAGAAGTGGAAAAGAAAACTCCAGTAGTTCCCTTTTCATAAATAGTCCCTCAGATCTGAAAAGGTAGAAAATGATGTCTGAGAGAACCTCTTAGTCGTGATAGGCTAAGGTATTCCTTTTTTGTAAATAATATATCCCAACCTGAAAAAGGGGTAAATGTACACTAGGTAGGTATTGTTTCACAGCCATTTAATGAGTTGAAAATGACAAGAATATCGACAATATTTTCAGTTTTAGAGAGTCAGAAAAGAGTTGAAATATGACTCCAACAATGAATTTTTCGTGTTTTTACCGAGTCTGAAGAAGTATAAAATAAAAGTCGTTACTTCATCGTCGTTACATTAAAAAAATTTTGTCGCTGCACAAGAGACACACGTAAAACCCATTTCTTGAAATAACATAGTGAAATAATCTAAAAATATGTCGTAAAACCTAATTAGGGTTTTGAAAAGTTATAAAATGCGAAAAATGGTAAAAAATAATTGCTCTTTACTTTTACCTCTTGTGGAGCAATAGTTACCCTTTTTATACTGCTATTTTGCGACAGCGATAACGAGTAATCTGGAAGACCAATCTCGAATCTGTTAGTTCCACGTAAGAGCTAACATCCTTCCTTGCATTTTGATTCCTTTTGCATTTCCTGAAAACCCAATTTTATGTGTCTATGGGGGGATTTGGCAAAATTTAGGGCACGACGGTTGGTGTGGGTATGAGGCATGGACTCGCGCTAACCAACCAAAATTCTGAAGTGGGGTGTGCCCATTGGCGCGATTGTTTCTAAAACAGTCGCGCCAATTGCAATGCACAATTTTAGCATGTAAATGTAGACAACCACGCCCATTTTAACCAAGCAAGAGCCTTGAATTCAGCTAATAACTGTCATATGAATGTTTTGTAGGTGTAAAGCGGCAAAATGGTGATTGAATGGAAAGAATGAGAACGTAGTGAAGAAGACGAACTTGCCATGGAAAAGGAAAGATGCATGGATGCTCTTAGAGATTGTGGGCTCAAGAAATTCTTCATGACACCATGCCTCAGAGCTCAACCAGAGTTGTTGCAACATTTGATCAGTGTCTGGGACATTGATCAGGAAAAGTTCACTATTCATGATCAAGAACTCGAGATTGAAGTTTCAGATGTTTATTTCATAACACGGCTATCGTGGAGGGGGGCAGTACCAATCCTGACCGACACCTGGCCTACAATGGAGAGCATAATTATGGTGATCGACAAGGTGTGGAAAGGATCAGGAAGTGGAAAAGTGGATATCTAGACTATTCTGGACATGGCACTAAAGGTAGTGTTGCACACCATTACACGAGCTACAGGATCGCAGGAACTGCATGAGGCCACAAAGACACAACTACTTATTGCTATAGATTGCATGACACTGACCCTCTACAACTGGGCAGAGGCACTGAAAATCAACATGAAACGTCAACTGACAAAGTGCAAGAAAACCAAGTTGAAGCAGTTCCGTTACGGGTCCATTTTGGTATCATTCATCTTGGAATGACTACCAATATTTTAGCGACAGGAGGTGATAGTTATGACACCACCAACACAGGAGCCGCAGATGGCTTGTTGGGCAGCTCTGATTCCAAGGTCAGGGGGCGTTCAACAGATGTCCTAGAGATCAGAGTTCTTTGAGTGGCTCCACCGACAGTTGATCATCGTGGAGGATTGGCCCTACTCTGGCACAAACTTCACTGGTGATGTAGATCTCCCACTCCCAGAAGGAGAGGATCGGGATGAAGTACTTGGTAAGACTCATTTTTTATTTTTATGAGTATTATGATTTTTTTTGGTATGCATGTTCTGACATTAAATCCATGTAATTATAGATGTTGGCCCAGAGAGGCCTGTAGGTATGTCCCCGCTAGCGAGGTAGATCCCTCATGACTTTGATATTGCCCCTCATGGTGAGGGAGCCAAGGAGGAGGAAATCATATGCAATTTTGAGGGACTCTCGTGGGATCCCGAATTATGCATGATTTGATGATGCTCCTCGTGCATACTAGAGACACACTGCAGGGGTGTCAAACCAAGTTCACCACTTGTTGAGGCGGCTTGAACGAGCAGTGACATGCTATCGTGAGTGTCATGCCAAGTAGACACCTAGGTTTTATTTCCGCACATTTTGGGAGACATGATGTCTCAAGATGTAACTGAAACACACATATTTTTTGAACTTATGATGCACATTGATGCAAACATTTGATATATATATATATATATATATATAGATATAGATATACATCTATTTTCCTATATGGATCTTTTCATGTGATGATGATTTTTACAAATTACGCAAATGTCTAATACAATGTTAGCTAATGTATCAGTTAAATAGTCTTCATAATAAGTAACGACCCAAAAGAAAGGAAAACATTCACAAAGCACACCAAGCCAAAAGATTTCATTTTTACGCAAGCTCAAAAACAAGAGTAAAATATGCTTGAAATTGGTTTCATTTTTATGCAAGCTTGAAACAAAGGGAAAATATGCTTAAAAAATGGGCATGCCCCTAGCATGGTGACTCAATTTGAGGTACATGCCCCCCAAGCTTTAGTCCAACTGTAATGAACGAAAAGCAGGTGGAGTGAAGGTTCAAATTACGAGATTAAAGAAAGACTTTGGGATCTTACGAGATCTGATCAAAGACTCGAATTGAACAAAAACGTGTTTTATTATTTTAAAGAGGTTGAGACATTAAAAGAAATATCCTCATTACCTAGTTCATTTTATAACGAGGTTGACACAAAAGACGAACCATCCTCATGAGACCATGTTTCATTTTTAAGGAGGTTGACGTAACAAAACGAACTTTGTTTCGACGACCTTGTTTCATTTTTTAAGGAGCTTGACACAAGAAAACAAACTCTACTCCGTAGACCTTGTTTATTTTTTAATGAGCTTGACACAAGAAAATGAACTCTTCTCTGAACGACCTTTCATCATGATGAATAAGAAGTCATGGCTTCCAAGAGGTTCACATATGATGGGAGAACATCTTGGAAATCGTGATCGAATGCCCACAGTAGATGGTACTCGATGGCACTATCACTGAAAGAGAGAAACGAACAAGTGGCCACATAATTAACCCATGGCGGGGAAAATACAACCAGTGGATAAAAATCTGGCAGAGATGATGGTGGGCCAACTGCCACCTCAGGACCAAAGAATGAAAGCTGATCAATGGTCACAATCTAACCTTTGTGTGGAAAGTAGATCACACGAAAGAGGGAGGAGACAAGTGTGCCCATGGCATAAGCATAGTCACACCCCAAGAGTAAATTGAAATCCAAGGGGCCTGGAACAACCATCATGTCTATACAGACGGTTTTCCCTCCCAAAGTGATTGACAACTTTGGAAGGATCCCTAATGGTTGACTGGTTCCTCTGTTAAATGCCAATAGATTCTGTGTAACAAGCACAAGCGGTGGAGAACCAAAAGCTTTCCAAGTAGTTGAAGATATAATATTAACATATGCGCCTTCATATATAATTGTGCTAGGTATGGACACATCAAAGGTCTGTACCGTGATCTCAAAAGGCACATAAGAAGGAAGGTGGTATCCCACAAATTGACTCCAATCGAAGGAAGCGATTAAACTACTTAGAGGGCATACCATCGAACTGAGATGGTCATCCCCTGGTGTTACCAGAGCAAGAGAAGCATCCTCCTAGACCTTAGACATGTGAGCAAGAATAGAAAGTTCTTGAGTCGTAGGGACGGGAGGATCTTTCTCTAAGTCTGAGGAATCTGAAGAAACAAGAAGAATGTGAGGGGTATGAGATCCATTCTCGACAGAAAAGACCTGATAAACCATAGGTGGAATCAGATCGACTGATTCCTCGACCAATGGTTGGTTGTGAATGGATTCTGTAGAAATTTGCTGCATAATGATTAATTATTCACCGAGACTATCCTGATCACATACAATTCGAATTTATATGCAACACATAATCTCTTCCACTCAACTCAGATCATCAAACATGCGGAAATAAAATCAAGCGATAACACATCAAATCATCATACACATTAACACAGTATGTATGGGGAAAGCTTATAGCTGAAAACCCCGCAGCTATTTTTTATATTATAATGGAGAAATCATGTAACAAGCTCAGTACAATACTCCTCACAACTACTCAGTACTATCTCATACAGTTGCACCACAATCTAGCTCGATTTTGAGCAGTTGCGGTTCAAAACTCACATAATTGCCTTTGCCTCTGTTATGTTTTGTCTGTATAGAGATCCAAGTTCGAATCTCACTGGCTCCAACTGCGCAATTGTCATTGGTAATTTCCTCCAAGTGTGGTGCAAATCTCATGCACAACTGATGTCGCAACTGATAGGTAACTCAACCCTTTCATCTACCTCTTTCTTGGTCTCCTTGAGATTCTTTGTTTGGTCTCAATCTAATCTTTGAAAAGTAGACTCATTTAATTGTAGGTTAATTGTCAACCAGGATTTGTAAATTGCTGAAGTGAAGTGTACTGTATGTACCTAGGTGCTTGTTTCCTAATGCGTTGTGTGTAGTGTTTTGTGATGTTTTTGGTCTTTTATGATGATTTATGATGTTTTTGGTCTTTTTGTGATTTTATGTTCACAAAGAAATTGCCTAGAAAACTAATGGAAAGGAGCTGGTGGTCAAAAACAGAGTTAAGCCTAGTTGATGGAATGACGAATGGTAAATGCAATTGGAAACACTGAAGCAGAATCAAATCTAAACTAGGACTGAGTAAAAGCAAAGCTTGATAATGACTTTTAAGCAAATGATTCAAATCATGAACTGAACTTGAGAGATGATCACTAAGTATGCAATTCCTCTAACTAAACAATTAAACAATTAATCTTACAATGATGCAACATTTTATCCTTAATTAGAGATTTGACACAGATTTGAAGGAAAAACATTGATACCATCCTAAGATCTTCTGTTCTAGGACTAATTCCTAACTCTATTATGCAAATTAATTGAATGTCACAAAACCTTGATCAAAAGTTATTGATCTCTTTTCAAAGTAGTCTTTTGAAGGAGGGTTCTGTTTATGAAATGATAGGGAAATTGCAGAGATACTTCAGGCCTTAAAAGAATGTTGTCTTCTATTCATATGGTTATGGATCAATTGTAGATTTTAGAACAAGAAGATGTTTGTGAATAATGAAGGCTGTTTTATTAATCTTAACAACTGAAGTTAATCTAATGTGCAATGAATGCCAACTGAATATGGAGTGCAATGCAATGGGTTAATCTAAGAATGAACTTAAGATGCCACTAATCTAAAACAATGCTGAACTACAAGTCATCATCAAACTCGAAACAAAGTAACTGAACATGAGTTAAGTGCAATTAAACTCCGGAGCATCCTAACTAAGCTACCATGCCTTATTCTATGAAATTATACAGTCTATTTGTCCATCATTATTGATATTTTGGAAGAATTTCTTCTTTTGGAAGAGCTAGAACAATTCTGATGGTGTAATTGAGTGCAAATGCAAATACAAAAGACTGAAAGCAATGAAAAACTAAGATATCATATCCATATCCTACTCGTCATTATGTTTTTTTGGGCAAGCGTTTAAGAGCAAGAACAGAGATGATACTTAGTACAAACACACAACTAAATCATTCATTATCACGGTCATGTCTTGGACTCTTAAGAATTTGTTGGAAGAGTTTCTTCTTGTGGAAGAGTGATTGGAACAAGTGTAACTATGATGATGAAAAATGAAAACTACAACTAAATCCTACAGTACTATAGCCATTTCCCATTCATCATTATAATCTGTTGGAAGAGCTTCTTCTTATGGAAGAGTTAGAATGAGTATAACTACAGCAGCTAATTAAAACAATTATGAATTCAACTTCAAATCCTACAGTACTATAACCATTTTCATTCACTGTTATAATCTTTTGGAAGAGCTTCTTCTTGTAGAAGAGTTAGAATGAAGATGACTACAGTAGTTAATTAAAATGACTACGAATTCAACTCTAAAAACGTAAAGGCAGCTAGAGTACTTATCTAATTTACGCAAATAAAATCCGTGCAAGAGGCAGGGGCCCTCTACCACTTGACGGAATTCGACTCCAAATTAAATCAACGCCTTCGAAATAGCTTTGTCTGCTTCATTAAAGATGAAAGAACTTGAACATAACACTCTGCGTCTTCAGAAATGTAGCACAGAGTCTAAACAAAATCTAGCATAAAATCTAACATCAAATCTAACATAGCTCTCGGTTTCCCAAGTGTTTATAAAGCAAATGCACATAACAAGACTTGCAACAATTCAGGAACACTGTCTTTCCTTATCGGAATCACATTAGAACTCTTGAAGTGGCTGCGTGAAGAGGAAAAAGACATCTGGACTGAGACAGTCCTAATAGAAGTCTGCTTTCCTAAATGTGTTCCCACGTTCAAAAACCGTACCCAGAATTCGTTTCTTCTTCCATAATGAGCAACGAACCATGTAGACATGACGTGGATTCTGCCCATATGCGGTTTTTCTCAAGAGGCCACCTGGAACATACCCAAACGTGAAGATAGCTGTAGAATCGCCAGTTAGCTATGGAATGTCTGCATTCTGCAGCTAGTTCCGGTCAAAATGCTTTACAATGGCAAAAATCACAAAAATTAGCAAGTCAGTCATGTAAATCATTCTAAAAGTAATTTTAACTATATTCATTGATCAATTGGGTCTAGGATGGCAATGGTCAAAGGAAAATGAGGTAAAATGGAATGGAGGAAAGCACAATTTTGAGGCTCAACATACCCCCACTGCTGTCTCTTTGCATGTCCTCATGCAAATTATCCTATGAACTCAGAGGCTTCTGCAAGGACATCTAATCCTCTCCTCCTCCTTTGTCTGGAAGCTAGAGGTCTTCTGGGTTTTCTGATAACAAGTTTGAACCTGAGGTTGGTGAGTGCCCTGATTAGCTTTTTGTTCCTTGTCTTCAACTTCTCATTGGTCTTCTCCACCTTGTCTATATGCAGGGATAAGGTTGAGTTCATATCAGTTTTGAGCTTGATTTGATCCTTGAAAATTTCATTTTCGTTTTTGATGTGTCTATTCAGCAATTCCAACTCATACCTATCCCTTCTTAATATATCTATTTCAGACAGTGGAGGACTGGGGGTTCTCTCTCTGCTTTCTGAAGCTCTCCTCTCCAAAGTTTCCACATAGTCATAAATTTCCTGTTGAGCAGGGTCAATTTCAGGGGTTCCTTCATACAAATCCTCTTCAACATCCTCTTCAATGGATGTTTCTTCATCTTCTATATTGATTACCCCTGTTTGTTTGATTAGTGTTTTCTTCAGTTTCCCCTTTAGTCTGTGGCTTCTTCTAGGCTGAGAAGATCCCTCTCCTTTCTCCATGGCAGATTTCCTGATTACCTTTTCTTTCTTAAGTTGTCTCTTGATTTGAGTCAACTTTCCTAAAATGATTTCCTCACTTCTCTCTTGGACTGTTTTGTCAATTTCAACTTCTGAAGCCCTCCATTTTCTACTTCTTCTTGTAGGCTGTGGTTCAGGTGATGGTTCTTTTGCTTCTTCAAAATGATTTCTTATTAAGAAATCGTCCCATG
The DNA here is from genome assembly GCA_034641835.2 of Pinus albicaulis. Taxonomy (NCBI): domain Eukaryota; kingdom Viridiplantae; phylum Streptophyta; class Pinopsida; order Pinales; family Pinaceae; genus Pinus; species Pinus albicaulis. The sequence continues at coordinate 822,772,552 of CM076571.1, forward strand.
TATCATTTGTTTTAGCTAGATGATGCTCAATCAAAATTTTGACCAAACCATGATGATATAGGGTTGTCTCTAAAAATTGAACTCTTCTCTGAACACAGGAAGCCATCTTCTTCAGACTTTGAAGTAAGAAATATGGTAGGTTTAAGTCTTCCCCCAGAAAATGCATCATTAGTCTAATGTGGTAGACATAAAATGTTCCATATCTACCCTCAGATGTAATAAATTTTTGCAGAAGAAGTAGTATGTTTCTCCATTTGTTTTTCAATGCAGAACTGTGAATTTCTTTCTTAAATACAGTGACATCCATACCTGGTGATTTTAAAATTTGTTTCCAGGATTCATTGTGGAATTCTCTATTTTTGAACCATCTCTCTCCAGTTCTGAGCAATCCTGTAGCCTCTGCAATGAAAACTTCAGTGACAGTAAATTTGACATCCCCCACTTCAACTTCGGTTCCTTGAAATGATCTTGCAAATGTTTTAGTGAATTCCTTGTGGAAGCCATTAAATTTCTCCAAAAATTGAAGCCATCCTATCTGTTGTAACATTTATTTGCATTGAGGGTAGCCTTCTAAATATTTTGAACCCACTGGTTCAGTTCTTACAATGAAACCCATGATTGCTTCTTCAATGTTCAAATTAACACTCTTCTACCCACAAAAATAATAGCTTTCACCTTCGAATTGAAATGGCTTCAAGTTCTTAATGAAAATGGCTTTAAACTTCAGAATGACATACCTTTGATTGACAGTGACAAATGTCTTCAAATTTTGGAATGATATACCTCTGATTGATAATGACAACAACTTCAAAACTTCAGACTGATATGCCTCTGTTGACAATTGAACTTTGGACTGATATGTCTCTATTTGACAGTGACAAATGGCTTCAAATTTCCCACACTACCATGCCTCTGTTTCTCGGTGGCAAATAGTTTTAAATTCCCATACTGCTATATCTCTGTCTCTTGGTCACAACTAGCTTCAACTTCTTCACTACAATACTTCTGGCTCTTGGTAGCAAATGGTTTCGAATTCAACACTGCAACACCTCTGTCTCCTAGTGACAAAAGACTTCAAACTCCACACTGCTACACTTTTGTGTTTATAGTAAAAATGTTCAATCTCTGCCCACGGTGATACTTTGTCTGCCCACGGAATCAAGTGGCTTCAAATTCTCACACTGCTATACCTCTGAATTTACCCTTTTGCTCTGCTCTGAGTTTACAATGCTCAATGTTATTCAAACTGATATCCTTTGGCTCTGCTCTCGGTGATAAGAATATCTCTGTCTACGGAATGAAATGCCGGCTACAGAATGGAGTGATGGCAGTGATCACGGAATGAAGTAGTGGAGTGAGGTGGAGGGGATGAATTAATGATTGAAGAGACGACGGAGATTTTTACAACGGCAAAGAGAATCATCATTGAATGATTTGGTTAAGAGACGTGAAGAATTCAAATACCTTGACCATTTTAACCGCTTAAATGATATCGGGCATGAAATTTGAAATGGAAGATTTTAATCCAAAGTCTGTGGAGGGTTTATTGGTCTTGATCAATAAAAATAATTAAAACAACCTTTTCGAACAATCCATAACTAAAACTATGCTAAAATTTTATGAAATGCCATTATAATTTAAACTTGTTACCTCTGCCTTTCATTTGATTTTTGTAGTCTTTGTCTTCTTGTTCACCTTTGGAAGAGTCTTCATTATCCTTCTTTGATGCTTTTGATTCATGGATACACTAGGTCACTTTGTTGCAATTCTAATGTCTGCTGATTGATGCTTTCAGGGTTTGTAGCTACGGAAAGACTGTCTGGCTGCAGAAACGCTGATCAGCTGCAGAATGTCTACTGAGCTGCAGAATGTTCTTGTAGAGTATTTTGATCATGAAAATGGAGTGTTTTTGGAATATGGGTGAAATGTTATATGGTATGAATGAGGATGGATGATGGATTATGATATGTATGAAGTGGATGATGAAATGGAATGGATTCAGTTTATGAAATGGAGTGAAAGAACACAAGAACTGTACTGCAATTCATGACATGTTTTATTCACTTACAGCAAGACATCAAATTTGTATTTTGACATAAAAATGAGATGGATGGAGTATGGAATGAGATGAATGAAGTGTGGAATGGAGTATGACATGAATGAATGAATGAAATGGAGTATGGATGGATAAGTGAATGGAGTGAAATGAAATGAGATGAATCATAAGCACTATGGATCTGAACTTATGATTTTATAACAGCTGCTTATAAAAACAAAAATGGGAAAAGTTAGAGTGTCAGAGAAACTCTGATTTTCACCCTATCTTTTCTGTATAAACATGCCAATCAATGATTGGTTTTCATGTTTATACCTTTATTATTATTATTATTATTATTATTATATTTTTTATTTTTTTTAAAGAAATACTTCAAAAAATGTAATCAAGTTGATGAAGAAGAGAAACTCTTCTTCATTAACTTCACATCATTGCTTTCTTGGAACTTCTTGACAAACTCTTCTCTTGAGAGTGGTTTGTGATATAGCTTCAATCTATGACCATTCACAAGAAAAGTGACCTCTTCTTCATCTATAGTTCTGATTTTTACTGCCCCATTATCAAAAATTTCAACAATTTCATATGGCCCAAACCAATGTGTCTGAAATTTCCCTTGAAAATCCTTGAATTTTGAATCAAACAAGAGAGCCCAATCACCCTCTTTGAATTTCTTCTCCTTGATGTACTTGTCATGCCATCTAGCCCTTTGCTGTTGGACTAGACTTGTTTTCTGAACTGCATCTTGTTTGATCTCATCCAATTCATTAATTTGCTCCAGTCTATGCTTTTGTGCCTCCGTTAAATCAAGTCCTAGCTGAACTGCCATCTTGAAGGTTTGAATTTGGAAATCTATGGGAAACAAAACTTGCTTTCCATAAACAAGCTCATAAGGAGTATGGCCTGTTGTGTTTCTCCATGTAGTTCTATAGGCCCACAAGGCTTCAGGAAGCCTATCTACCCAATCTCTTCTATGTAGATGAGCAGTCTTTGTTAGGATTCCTTCAATGACTTTATTAGTGGATTCCACTTGACCATTTGCTTGTGGATGATAAGGAGTAGATGTTCTATGTCTGATTTTGTACTTCTCCATCATTTGCTCCACTAGCCTTGATGTAAATTGAGCTCCTTGATCTGTAACAATTTCCTTTGGGACACCAAAACGAGTAAAAATATCCTCAAAAAGAAAAGTAACTACAGATGATTCATTAGCAACAAGTAATGGTTTAGCTTCTACCCACTTAATAACATAATCAGTGCAAACTAATATATATTTCTTTTGTCTTGATGGAGGACTAATAGGTCCTACAAAATCCAAAGCCCATTTTTCAAAAGGTTCAATGTGTACCTGAGGTTGTAATGGCATCTCACCTGAAGGAGAAGGTTTCCCTACCCTTTGGCAACTGTCACACCTTTTGAAATACTCCTTAGCATCTTTAAACAAGGATGGCCAATAATATCCTAAATTAAGGATCTTATAGGCTGTCCTCTTATCTGCAAAGTGTCAGCCACAAGGCTCATCATGACATGCCTTGAGAATCTCAGGCATTTCATCTTCACGAACACACCTTCTTATGATCAAATCTGGACCTGTCTTGTACAACTCATTAGCGACCCATGAATATCTTGCACTATCATTAATGATTTTTCTTTTATCCCTTGCATTCATAATTGAAGGAAATTTTCCTGAAACTAAATAATTGGCAATATCAACAAACCATGGAGTTTGAGTAGAGATTGCAAAAAGATATTCATCAGGAAATTGATCTTCAACCGGAGTGTCATCTTTGATATTTTGGATTCTAGACAGGAAATCAGCCACAGTGTTTTGTTTTCCAGGCCTATCTAGAATAGTAATGTTGTATTCTTGCAATAGTAACAACCATCTTATAACTCTGCCATTAGTGATTGATTTGTTCATTAAGTATCTAATTGCAGAATGATAAGTGTGAACAAAAGTTTCATAGCCTGTTATATAGTGTCTAAATTTGTTTATGGCATGAACAACAACTAAAAACTCTTTTTCAGTTACAGTATAGTTTAACTCTGCAGGAGTCAAATTTTTACTGATATAATAGATGGCATAGGGAATTAAATCTTTTTGTCCCAGTACTGCTCCTAGAGCTGTATCGGAAGCATCTGTCGAGATATGAAAAGGTAACTTCCAGTTAGGTCCCCTTAATATAGGTGCTTCAGAAATTTTGGTTTTCAAGGTTTCAAAAGCTAACTGGCAATCAGAAGTCCACTTGAATTCACAATCTTTGGTGAGTAATTTAAAGAGTGGAGATGCTATTTTGGTGAAGTTTTCTATAAATCTCCGATAATACCCTGTAAATCCTAGAAAACTTCTAACATCTCTTTGACAACTTGGAATGGATAGGTTAGAAATGACTTCAACCTTTGCCTCATCAACTCTAATCCCATCCCCTGAAATGTGGTGCCCTAAAACAATACCTTCAGTAAACATCATAAAACATTTTTCATGACTAAGTGAAAGTTTTGCTTCTTGACATCTTTTTAAGACTTTTTTCCAGGTTTTCTAAAGCCTCTTCAAATGTATTCCCATAAACTGTGAAATCATCCATGTACACCTCTACACAGTCATGTATTAGATCCGAAAAAATTCCTAATACTTCCCTTTGGAATGTTGCAGGTGCATTGCATAATCCAAATGGCAATACTCGGTAAGCATAGGTACCCCAAGGACAGGTAAATGTGGTTTTGTCTTGATCTTCAAGTGCTACTTGGATTTGGTTGTAACCATTAAACCCATCTAGGAATGAGAAGTACTTTTTGCCAACTAATGTATCTAACACTTGATCTATGAAAGGTAAGAAAATGGTCTTTAAGAGTAGCTTTATTCAGTTCTCGGTGATCCTTTTACACCCTCCATTTTCCCATTTTTCTTTGGGCATTCTTCCAAAAGGAGAAACCCATGACTATAAAACAGGATAGATGAGTAACATTGGGTTTGTTCTTTCTTGACAATTTCCCTAAGATTTGGATTCATCCGTCTTTGAGGTTGTCGTGGTTTCACAATTGCCTCTATATAGATGTGATGAGTACAAGTCTTGGGACTTATCCCTTTCATGTCAGTGTATTCCCATGCATATGCAGAAGAATGTCTCTGTAATACTTTGACTAACTCTTCTTGTTGAGATTTTTCCAAGTTCTTGTTTATGTTCAAAGTTTTGCCTGGAAAAATTTCACTTGTCGAGCTGCCAAATTTGTCCATCGAATGAAGAGACATCTGCCTAGATGACAAAAACTCAATATTGGATCCCTCCTGAAATGATTCATGTTTGTGTTCTGGAAAGGATTCAAAGTTTTCTAGAGTATTCAGAATTTGATTATCTTCACTAATTTCTGAAATTGTGAAGAGTGGTTGTAAATCTTCTTCATCCTCTATCCATTGAGTGTCATCTAGGTCTGTAATTGTCCTAGCAGGAGGATATAAAGTGAATCTCTTAGTTGAAATACCATAAAAAATATACATATCACCGGACCTACAACTGATAAAAGCATCAGCTGTAGCCAACCAAGGTCTTCCTAGTATAACAGGATGGCCTCCTAGATTATTCTTGGGAGTTAGGATCATGAAATCCACAGGGTATTCCCAAGAATCTAGGGACACTGGAATGTCTTCTATTACCCCATCTGGTCTGATCACAGATCTATCTGCTAATTGTAATAGTGTGGGTGTAAAGAGAAGATTAGGAAGTTTCAGGTTGTCCATGATTTGTCTACTCATGATATTTATTGCTGCTCCTAAGTCAATGAGTGTGTTTTGAATTTCAATTCCATTGATGTGAATTTTGACAACTGGATTTCTTGGGTCAAGGTACTTTGGAATAGTAATCTTGCCCATCATAATGTCTGCTATTTGTCCTACCAGTTGAATTTTCTTGGTTTCTCTTATTCTTTTTCTTGTTGTCTTCATACTCAACTCCTTTATTGTTTTGGATAAAATTGGGATTTCCTTGATGGCTTGGAATAATGGAATTTTAATGCAAACATTTTTTAATTCATCTAAGAAATCATAATTAGGCACCATGATTTATTTCTCTACACCTCTATCAATTTGTAATCTTTCCGGAAAGGGAGGTATAGAAGTAGATGTGGATGGTTGCTCTAATACAGGAGTTGGATTTATTGGATCTTTTTGTTTTAGTTTTTCAATGTTTTGGTCTTGAAAGGATGTGTCTTCCTCAAGACTTTTATTAACCCGTAGGGAGTCTTCCTCAGAATTATCTTGTTCTTGTATGATCATAGAAGGTTTCCTCTTTTCAAGTATCCTTCCAGACCTAAGTTGAACATCACTAAGGTCTAGAGGAGTAATTAAATAAGTTGGAAATTGTTGTCCTTCTATCATGTATGTATTATGAGGGTTCTTATTATTGGGGTTTGGTATGGGCTGAGCTGGAAATTGATTGGATTTTTGAGGGAATGGTAATGGAAGTGTTTGATTTTGATGTGGTTGGTTCTGATGATGTTGTTGAGGATTTTGTTGAAAATTTTGTTGAAGATTTTGAGGAAAATTTTGTTGAGGATTTTGAGGATAAAAATGTGGATATGGTGGATAGGATGGTGGATACTGATAGTATGGAGAGTATCTTCATAGGGACTTTGTAATCCTTGTGCCCAAGTTTGAGATTGATTTTGAAATTGGGGCCAAGGTTGCTGCCAAGAATTCCAAGGTGAAGGTTGATTATACATTTGATCATGGAATCCTTGTGTCTGGGGTCCCTGCCAAGGTCTTCTATATACAAAGTTAAGAGATTCTGTGGAATCTGTAGGAGTTTCCTCCTGAAAGACAGCCTTGAGACCAGGAAGAGAAGGACAATTCTTGGTCTCATGTTTCTCAGAACAAATGACACAGGTTTCTACAACTTTTACATCTAAAGGAAACTCTCTCAAGGCATGTTTCTTTCTACATTTGGGACAAAAGATTGCCAAGGCATCAGATTCAGCCTTTTGCTTGTTTTGTATCTTGAGGGTGTCTATTTGTTCACTAAGACTCCCTAAGATGTCAGATTTAAAATCATCAAGCATGTGTCCTGTTTCTGATCTACTTACTGTCCCAGAAGCAGATTTACTTGCTCTTGCAAGAGCAGGATCTCTTGGACCTTTGACAGTTTTGGATTTCCCTCTGGAAAGGTTGATACATAACTCAGATATTTCAGGTAATGTGAGTTGTGATATATCCCCTTTTTCCATCATGTTAAGGATATCCAACCATTCATCCCTAATGGTTTTCAACAAAAGAGCTTTTAAAGTGTCTTGATCTAGGTTTTCCATTTGTGCCCTTTTTATGTTGTATTTAAATCTTTCCAACAAATCTTCTAAGTTTTCATCTTCTTTTTGTAACATCTTGAACACTTATTCCTTATGATTAACCGGCATACAATAATCCAAGTATCTCTCTAGAAATGCTTGTTTCATATCTTCCCATGTTCTAATAGAACTACTGATTAGACTCATGAACCACTTCAATGCTGCTCCCTTCAAAGTTGAAGGAAATAATTTCAGTTTTTGAGCATCTTGTAAGTAGTCATAAGTTCTACACAGCACTTCAAATTCGAATAAGAAAGTTTCAGGATCTTCAGTTTTAAGCCCATAGAAGTTCGGAAGGACAGAGGGTGAAATATTTTTCATGGTTATATTGGTTTCTTCATCAAGTATAGGGAACCCAAAAGAGCTTCCTATTTCTCTTCTATCTCTTCCTCCATCTGCACCTCTACCTCCTTCTCCTCTACCTCTACCTCTACCTCCAAACAGTGTGTTTTCTCCATTAAAAACTCCTCCTCCTCCTTCTTCTGCCATGGTTGAATCTCCTGTAGAAATAGAAAGATTTGTGTCCCTGACAAGAGTCTTTAGATCTTTTTCTATGGCAGGTTCAGTGGATGAAGTGGAAGGTTTCTCTAATGGAATAGGTGACCTTAGATCTTCTAGAAGTCTAGGATCAGGAGAGGGTGGAATATGGGTATGAGTTGAAGGTGTACTAGCTCTGGATCTAGATGAAACAAGTGGTGTTCTAGAAATCAAGCTTCTGCCTCTGCTGCTTATAAATCTCCCCCTTGAATCTCTCTCCCTACGCATAAAATTGTTTTTGGATGCTAAGAAACAAAGGTTACCTAGTTTTCACTTCCCCGACAATGGCGCCAAAATGTTTGGTCTCAATCTAGTCTCCTAAACTGAGCTCATTTAATTGTCAACCAGGATTTGTAAACTGCTGAAGTGAAGTGTACTGTATGTACCTAGGTGCTTGTTTCCTAATGCGTTGTGTGTAGTGTTTTGTGATGTTTTTGGTCTTTTATGATGATTTATGATGTTTTTGGTCTTTTGGTGATTTTATGTTCACAAAGAAATTGCCTAGAAAACTAATGGAAAGGAGCTGGTGGTCAAAAACAGAGTTAAGCCTAGTTGATGGAATGACAAATGGTAAATGCAATTGGAAACACTGAAGCAGAATCAAATCTAAACTAGGACTGAGTAAAAGAAAAGCTTGATAATGAATTTTAAGCAAATGATTCAAATCATGAACTGAACTTGAGAGATGATCACTAAGTATGCAATTCCTCTAACTAAACAATTAAACAATTAATCTTACAATGATGCAACATTTTATCCTTAATTAGAGATTTGACACAGATTTGAAGGAAAAACATTGATACCATCCTAAGATCTTTTGTTTAAGGACTAATTCCTAACTCTATTCTGCAAATTAATTGAATGTCACAAAACCTTGATCAAAAGTTATTGATCTCTTTTCAAAGTAGTCTTTTGAAGGAGGGTTCTGTTTATGAAATGATAGGGAAATTGCAGAGATACTTCAGGCCTTAAAAGAATGTTGTCTTCTGTTCATATGGTTATGGATCAATTGTAGATTTTAGAACAAGAAGATGTTTGTGAATAATGAAGGTTGTTTTATTAATCTTAACAACTGAAGTTAATCTAATGTGCAATGAATGCCAACTGAATATGGAGTGCAATGCAATGGGTTAATCTAAGAATGAACTTAAGATGCCACTAATCTAAAACAATGCTGAACTACAAGTCATCATCAAACTCGAAACAAAGTAACTTAACATGAGTTAAGTGCAATTAAACTCCGGAGCATCCTAACTAAGCTACCATGCCTTATTCTATGAAATTATACAGTCTATTTGTCCATCATTATTGATATTTTGGAAGAATTTCTTCTTTTGGAAGAGCTAGAACAATTTTGACTGTGTAATTGAGTGCAATTGCAAATATAAAGGACTGAAAGCAATGAAAAACTAAGATATCATATCCATATCCTACTCGTCATTATGATGTTTTGGGCAAGCGTTTAAGAGCAAGAAAAGAGATGATACTTAGTACAAACACACAACTAAATCATTCATTATCACGGTCATGTCTTGGACTCTTAAGAATTTGTTGGGAGAGTTTCTTCTTGTGGAAGAGTGATTGGAACAAGTGTAACTGTGATGATGAACAATGAAAACTACAACTAAATCCTACAGTACTATAGCCATTTCCCATTCATCATTATAATCTGTTGGAAGAGCTTCTTCTTATGGAAGAGTTAGAATGAGTATAACTACAGCAGCTAATTAAAACAATTATGAATTCAACTTCAAATCCTACAGTACTATAGCCATTTCCCATTCATCATTATAATCTGTTGGAAGAGCTTCTTCTTGTGGAAGAGTTAGAATGAAGATGAATACAGTAGTTAATTAAAACAACTATGAATTCAACTCTAAAAATGTAAAGGCAGCTAGAATACTTATCTAATTTACGCAAATAAAATCCGTGCAAGAGGCAGGGGCCCTCTACCACCTGACGGAATTCAACTCCAAATTAAATCAACGCCTTCACAAAAACACTGGCTACTTCATTAAAGATGAAAGAACTTGAAAATAACACTCTGCGTCTTCAGAAATGTAGCACAGAGTCTAAACAAAATCTAGCATAAAATCTAACATCAAATCTAACATAGCTCTCGGTTTCCCAAGTGTTTATAAAGAAAATGCAATACAACAAGACTTGCAATAATTCAGGAACACTGTCTTTCCTTATCGGAATCACATTAGAACTCTTGAAGTGGCTGCGTGAAGAGGAAAAAGACATCTGGACTGAGACAGTCCTAATAGAAGTCTGCTTTCCTAAATGTGTTCCCACGTTCAAAAACCGAACCCAGAATTCGTTTCTTCCTCCATAATGAGCAACGAACCATGTAGGCATGACGTGGATTCTGCCCATATGCGTTTTTTCTCAAGAGACCACCTGGAACATACCCAAACATGAAGATAGCTGCAGAATCGCCTGTTAGCTACGGAATGTCTGCATTCTGCAGCTAGTTCTGGTCAAAATTCTTTACAATGGCAAAAATCACAAAAATTAGCAAGTTAGTTATGTAAATCATTCTAAAAGTAATTTTAACCATATTCATTGATCAATTGGGTCTAGTATAGCAATGGACAAGGGAAAATGAGGAAAAATGAGGTGAAAGAAAGCACAATTTTGAGGCTCAACACTCGATCATGCACTATAGTGAACTGATGTGTTCTTGAATTGAATAATGAGTTACTAATTAATGAATTAAATAATATTTAATTCACTCCACTCATAACTAATTGATTAGCTAGTTAAACTAATCTCAACTAGTTCAACTAAAAATAAACAGAACACAACTCCACTAGCTGTCTCATTAACTCCTCCAAACTTCTGCCACTGAAGTCCAACTGAAGTCAACCATGCATGATGCCATCAAACCCTTGGGAACCACGTGATTCCTCTATCAGATGCATGAGCCACTTCTGTAGCTCGAACTGAAGTGCTCCAAGAGAGTAAACTGTCGTTTATAGTCTAAATATTATTAAGGGTAAATAATATTTGACTTCCCTGTTTTAAGGAGAGGCAGTCTAAAAATAGACTTCGACCTCTTTGACCTCAAAAATAGATTCTCATCTATTTTTACCAACATGACACATACTTCAAGAATCTCAAACTGGAATCCCCGAACCATGCTCCATATGTCTAAAAATAGACATAGTCTAAAAATAGATTTTGCGCCAGAATTTGCCTGCGGGCCCACTTAGTGAAGGCGACTTCATTTCACTAAGCTCCATCATCTTGCTGCATTTTCAACACTCCTTCTCAGCAAGATATGGATTATCTGCAACCCCTATCCTGCCTCTGTGGAATTCGAACTTGCTCCTGGTGAGCGCCTTCGTCAGGATGTCGGCATCCCGATCCTCCGTGGGAACATATGAAAGCATCATGATTCTCCGCTGAACACAATCTCTGATATGATGGTACCTGATGTAGATATGTTTGGACCTATCATGAAATACTGGATTAGCCGAGAGCTTGATGCAGCTCTGGTTATCACAGTAGATCACTGTAGGCTCCAAATGCAACCTGAACAAACCTGCGAGGATCTTCCTCATCCAAATAGCCTCGCATGTAGCCAAGCTAGCTGCCATGTACTCGGCCTCTGCTGAACTGAGTGCCACGGATCTCTGCTTCCTGCTGTACCAGGAAACTGCTGTCGACCCAATGCTGAAAACTCCTCCAGAAGTGCTTTTCCGGTCCGTTGGACTCCCTGCCCAATCTGCATCAGTGAAGCCAGAAAGCTTCGCTCCATCCTCCTGTCTGTACCATAGACCATATCCCGATGTGCCTCTAATATAGCGCAATACATGCTTGCCTGCCTTCCAAAAGAGCTTGGTAGGCTTAACCATAGCTTGCGAAAGATGGTTAATAGCATAGCATATATCGGGTCATGTATTGACCAGATACATAAGCGACCCCACCAACTGTCGATAGACAGTGGCATCCACTACCTCCGCTGAAGTAGCATCCTCCTTCCTCCAACCACCAGGAAGAGGAGTGTCAACAGGCTTGTAGCCTTGCATGTTGAACCTCTCCATAATCTCCCGGGCATACTTGCCCTGAGAAACAAATAGTCCTCCGCTGCGCTGCCAAATCTCCAATCCCAGGAAATAATGAAGGATGCCCAAGTCCTTCATCTCGAACTCTCGTGCAAGATCCTCCTTGCATGAAAGTATCAACTACTCATCGCCAGTCAAAATCAGATCATCTACATACAGTACGATGATCAACATCTTCCCCTCCACCACAATCTGGTACAGGTTAGGATCCGCCTCACTCTTGGAGAATCCAAGCCCGGTGAAGTAGCTGTCTATCCGAGTGTACCAAGCATGAGGTGCTTGCTTCAGCCCGTACAGTGCTCTCTTGAGTCGGCACACATGCGACTCACTGCTGAAGATCTCAAAACCTTCAAGCTGCTCTATGTACACCTCCTCCTCAATAACTCCATTGAGGAACGCAGTCTTCACATCCATCTGATGAATGTGCCACCCCATCTGCGTGAGCAAGGATCGTCTGTATGGAAGAGTACCTTGCGACAGGTGAAAAGGTCTCCTCATAGTCAATCCCCTCGATCTGTGAAAAGCCACGGGCGATAAATCTCGCCTTGTACTTCTCCACACTCCTGTCAGCCGCCTGCTTCACCTTGTAGATCCATCGCGAACCCACCACTGATTTCCAAACCGGTCTTGGGACAATATGCACTGTTCCTGACGATCAAATCATATTCTTTGATCATGGCATCAACCCATGCGGGTTCCTCCACAGCTTCCTCAAAAGAGGATGGCTCTGTCACAACACATTGACTCACAAGAGCCATGTATCCAGTGTACCGATCCGGTGACTGTCTCTGTCTGCGCTGTGCTCTAGGTGGTCCTACAACCTTTTCTGCATCCCGAGCCAGTCGCTCAGCTTCTGTAGTGCGCATGCGCCCTCTGATGGTTGGCGCTGCCTGGGTGGTTTCTTCCACCTCCTGAACCTCCTCTTGTGGCTGATTCACATCCGGAAGCTCCTCCTTAGGAACTAACAACTCCTCATCTGCATGCAAGTGTAGCTCCCTCTCAAGCGAACACTGCATGGATTTCTCCTCCTGAAATTTTATATCCCGTCGCACAACAGTCTTGCGACTGTCTGACAAATACACCCGATAGTTGTGAGGTGTATCAGTGTACCCCACAAATATTCCAACCTCAGCAGTTGGATCCAGCTTCCTTCTCGCATCCTTCGTCACATGCATGTAGACAGGAGAACCAAAAATCAGCAAATGGGAAATATCAGGCCTCTTGCCAGAATAAGCCTCCTCTGGTGTACTCATGCCAAGAACCTTGTGAGGACAACGGTTCTGCACATACACTGCCGTATTGCATGCCTCAGCCCACAAGTGAAGGGGTAGGCCCTGATCATGCAACATCGCCCGTGCAGCACCCACGATCGTTCTGTTCTTCCGCTCAGCCACCCCGTTCTGCTGTGGGTTGTGGGGTGCGATGAGCTCTCTCCGAATCCCTTCTGCGCTGCAGAACTCCTTGAATTCAGCCGAGATGAATTCACCACCGTTATCACTCCTTAGAGCAATCACCTTCTTCCTTGACTCCTTCTCGACCAGTGCTTTAAACTCACAGAACTTCGCGAATGTATCGCTCTTCTTCTGCATGAAGAAGATCCAGCACTTTCGAGAGAAATCATCAACAAAGATCACATAATACCTGTGCTTTGCTGTCGAAGCAAGTGAGAAAGGACCACACACGTCTGTGTGAACTCTCTCAAGGATCGTCGTGGCGCGACTATCCTTCTCGTGAAAGGTGGCTTTCACATACTTCCCTAAAGTACATCCCTTGCACTGATCTGACTGCGCAAGAGTGCCCTTAGGAAGCCCAGTAGATATCTGCTGTAGAATCTTCAAAGCTCCATGGTGAAGGTGGCCCAATCTCCTGTGCCACAATTCGCCCTCATCATCCCGGCTCACCACTTCTCCTACCTTGCATGCCATAGCTGCGCAGCCATCTACCTGCAACTGATAAAGGTTCTTGGTTCGAACCCCTATCTTCCGGGTCTCTCCAGTAGTCTTACTGCGCAGAAAGGCTTTTCCTTCGCTGAAGACCACATCATACCCCTTATCCTCCAACATCGCCACGGAAATCAAGTTCTTCTTCAATCCAGGTACATGCATGACATCCTTCAATACAAAGGGTTTACCAGACTCCCTCTGAAATGATATGGTACCGATACCAGTCGCACTGTATCTACCATCATCGCCCATCTCGATGTGCACACCCAAATATTTGTCCTTCACATCTGAGAACAACTCCCGATCTCCCGTCATATGAAATGACGCACCGTTGTCCAAGAACCATATCGATCCCAACACACTTGAAACCAAGCATGCGATCAGTGAAAAGTCAAGCTCGAACTGTGAAGCCAAAGCTTCTCCATCTGCAGATCTTCCCGCTTGCTTGTTCTTCTTCTTCTTTGGACAATTGGTAGCATAATGTCCGTGATCATGGCATTGAAAACACTTCACTTTCGCCATATCCTGCTTCTTGCCCTTTGCACCGGAATGAGAAGGTTTCTTACCCTTCCCCTTCTTTGCTTTGGCCACCAAAGCGCAGTTTTCTTCATCAGCTCCCTTTGATGAAGATCCATCACGAGTAGTCCTCCTTATCTCCTCCTGCATGAGATCCGCCCAAAGGCGCTCCCATCCTGGCAGCTTCTCCCGACCATTGACACTATCTTTATATGAGTGCCAAGCCTTCGGAAGACCAAGGAGAGCCAGGTCGACCATGTCCTCGTCTTCGACAGTCACCCCCACACTTCCCAGCTCATCTCTGCACTGAGTGAACTTCGTGAGGTATTTGGCGATACTGTCGCCCTTCTCCATCTTGATGTTCCCGAGCTTATCTTTGAGCGCCAGCTTCCTTTGGTCGCTCTTACTCTAGAATAGATCCGTCAAAGCTTTCCACATTAAATATGGAGAAGCCTTTCCATGCAGGCTGGATACAATATGATCCTTGACGCCCTCCAACAGGATCCTTCGACACTTCGCCATCTTCTTTTGCCATGCTTCGACTTCAGCAGGATCAGTGGGCTTTTGGACATCTGTATCTACGAACTCCTTCAGACCATTATCTTCTAATACTGCCTCCATGTGATCCTTCCATGAAACATAATTCGAACTGCCTTCAAGAGCATATTCGAGTCGCAAACCGTTGAAAGACATTTTCAACACTGGCACCAAGAAAACAAAACTGCTGCAAAATTTCGAATTCCACCTCAAAGCTCAACCGCTCTAGATTGTGAGAACAAATTATTTCTAGCATAGAGATCGACTGCAAGGGGCATTTTCCAGACCTTTCACTTTCCGAAGAAAGATGAATCCGGAGGCTACCAGGCCCGCATGCAGACTCTGTCTACCGAAATAAGTTTGTAATCACTATGATGATCAATATAAGCTTCAATAGCTCTGATACCATGTAGAAATTTGTTGAATAATGATTAATTATTCGCCGAGACTATCCTGATCACATACAATTCGAATTTATATGCAACACATAATCTCTTCCACTCAACTCAGATCATCAAACATGCGGAAATAAAATCAAGCGATAACAAATCAAATCATCATACACATTAACACAGTATGTATGGGGAAAGCTTATAGCTGAAAACTCCGCAGCTATTGTGTATATTATAATGGAGAAATAAAGTAACAAACTCAGTACAATACTCCTCACAAGTACTCAGTACTTTCTCATGAAGTTACTCACAATCTAGCTCAGTTTTGAACAGGTTACTGGTTCAAAACTCACCGCCAATTGCCTTGCCTCTATTGCGCAATCCAGGCCTGTCTATATAGAGATCCAAGGTTTGAATCTCCTTGGCTTGACTGCGCAATTGTCATGGAAAAATCCTCCAAGTGTGGTGCAAATCTCATGCACAACTGATGTCGCCACTGATAGCTAACTCCACCCTTTCATCTACCTCTTTCACTAGTCTCCACTGAACTGATCATGCACTGTAGTGAACTGATGTGTTCTTGAGTTGAGTAATGAGTTACTAATTAATGAATTAAATAATATTTAATTCACTCCACTCATAACTAGTTGATTAGCTAGTTAAACTAATCTCAACCAGTTCAACTAAATTAAACCGAACACAACTCCACTAGCCGTCTCATTAACTCCACCAAACTTCTGCCACTGAAGTCCTAACTGAAGTCAACCATGCATGTGCTCACCAAACCCTTGGGAATAGCGTAATTCCTCTGTCAGATGCATGATCCACTTCCAAGGCTCGAACTGAAGTGCTCCAAGAGAGTAAACTGAAGTTTATAGTCTAAATATTATTAAGGGTAAATAATATTTGACTTCCCTATTTTAAGGAGAGGCAGTCTAAAAATAGACTTCAACCTCTTCGACCTAAAAAATAGAGTCTCATCTATTTTTACCAACATGACCAATGCTCCAAGAATCTCAAACTGGAATCCTCAAACCATGCTCCATATGTCTAAAAATAGACATAGTCTAAAAATAGACTTTGCGCCAGAATTTGCCTGCGGGCCCACTTAGTGAAGGCGACTTCATTTCACTAAGCTCCATCATCTTGCTGCATTCTCAACAGATTCATGAATTTGAATTTCAAAGGCAATGGGATAGACCAAGAATGACTCTTCACCGATCGTTGAATCAACTAGCAGAGGACTTGAAGAAATCTTCTGGTAGCCAACCGGAAGGCAGGGTGCAGAAACAGTAGGGTCGTCCAACACTCTCTTGGCTTCATCCATGTACGGAAAAAGGTGAATGTGATGATTCCCTTCACACAACTTATAGGGATTGATAATCTTACCCTGTTTCTTATGAGTCTTATCGATGCTAGTCGAAGACGCGTCACCAATATGACTTCCAGAAACCAAAGGCAATGACGGACGATCGTCAGGCCATGCTTCAAGTACCTTGGGAATGCCAGGGCTGTCTTGAAGAAGATGGTCACCTTTGCACAACATGCAAGGGAATTTGAATTTCTGTGAAAGGTTGGATGGGTTATCAATGGAAGGTGTCTGAAGCGCAATAGCTGTAGAGTTGGCCTCTCTCTTATCTGAATTCTTCTTCTTCTTCTTAGCCACCTGGTTACTAGAATCCATACTTTCACCAGGAAAAGTAGAAGAGCGAGATGAAGAAATAGGCGAAGAAGGTGAGGGGTCAAATTTAGAATCAACATGCTATTGTTTAGGTGGAGGGGGTGGTTGTACAGAGGGTGGAATACTTGAGACCACAGAGGTGGAGAATAACCAAATTGGAAACCCAACAGTTAACCCAAGTAGGGACAATGTTACCATATAAGGAGCACCAAAATTCCCAGAAGCAGGAAAAGGACTAGGATTCCCTTCAGAGGGGATTCCTTGGTTGGTAAACTTCGGAAAAGTTTCCTTTGGAAACAACCGAAAAAAAAAAATGCTAAGGAAGATAACTTTAACCAGGAATATTTCGTGGGCAGTTAATATTTTAAGACATTGAAACAAAGCTTTGTTGTTTCATGTTTTAAGAGTCTAGAAATAGGCAAAAGGTGACTCTATCACTTTCAGGTTGAAACAAGCGTGAAAGGACAAGTGCTCGGTGATCTTTTCACTTTTTAAGGATTCACGAAAAGATCGAAATGACTACATAGGTAATCTAAGCAAGAGGGTGTACTAAGTTTTTGTGAACTACCATATACACCTTGGTGACCAAATGAAAGAAAAATGACCAAGGACTTGACGTACGTGTAGGTAGTCTACCTAAATGTTGTGTTCGGTGTATCACGGTTACAGGGTGGCAAATTTGGCTTCCTATGGATAAAGGATTTGAACCTATGAGGGTCTCCCTTTATATACGTGATGGTATGGTGAGCACAAGTCTGTACTAGTGCTGTCTAAAGCCAGGTGGTGAACAATAGCTACTAGGTTTAACGATGTCGGAACACGTCACTAGCTTAGACCTCTAAAATGTTTGCGTTAGGTTCCAATGATTCCTTATATTGATTGAATTAATTTTAAGGTTTATCTTGAATTAATGTTTTAGTTTCAAGGCCCTATCGAATGGGATCTCAAATTACTGAATGCATGCTATATGCAAAAGAACACCAGTTTCCGTTTGATGAATGCTAACTAAGAGAAGGGTAGAGATCTTTCACAAAGTAGCAAACAATGAAATCATAAGAAGAAGTTCACTAATGCATCTAATACAAGCAAACAGAAAACAAAAAACTCTTTCCTAGTTCACTAAGAGTTAGTTATGCAAAAGAACTTTTCATTTTCGATGCAAACGAAAGAATGATTTTTTTTTGTTTTTTGAATGAATGAAGCACACGATGCACTATTACATTAAAAAGCAAAACGAACACTAGTTTAGAGCATTGCGAATGTAGAGATCTTAAAATGAATAATTCAAAAGCAATACAGACATAAAAACTTACTCAGGCCAATGATGCACTCTTTCAAACAACAAAAAGCTTTCAAAATGACCCAAACGAGCAATGTGATCTATGCTCGAAGTGATGAGATGGAGAGTCAAATAGAAATCAAAGTGATCATTCAACAAACCGAAGACATGAATGATCAAGAAATACTAACAAAATAGACCAGGGAATCGAACTGAAAAAAAAATCGAAAAAGACTCGAACTTCAATCAAAAGGCACAATGAGCAAAAGACACCTAGAAACCCTAGGGCTATGAAAATTCACCGATGAGTCAATGGACAAATAACTGAGAAGAACAAGCTTATAGTAGTCAAAATAATCCCAAACGACCAATTGAAAATCAAAGAAACAACCCAAACTCAAGCACAACTGACCAAAACTCAGGGGGAAGGTCAAACCAAATCCTATAGGATTCAGTGCGACTATCAGGCAGTAATCCATGCCAAACAGGGGTTGGCGCTACTGCAAAAAAGGCAACAAGTGCCAATTAGCGCGACTGTTCAAAGAAAAACCGCGCTAAGCTGGAAAACTATGGGAAAAGGAAAAAACTAGCGAGCAGAGGTCAACCCTGACACTCTGGAGCTGAACAAGAGGATTCCAAATAGTCAAGCAAGCCAAAAAAGGCAGACAAGCAATCAAACTACCGAATTCGACTGGACAAGGAAAATTCCCAATGAAAAAAAAGATGACAAACTCACACTGATCCCTAGTGGAGTCACCAACTTGTTGTGTAGGTAAATCCTCTCTGCGGACATAGATGATCCCTCTAGCCCTAGAGTCGGTATAGAAACAAGGGAACAAGCTAATGTGTAGGTTCCTAGTTAATGAATAACATAGGTTGGGATAGATTGTCCTACCTGTAGTCCGACGCGATTGTTGCAACTGTAGCATTGGCGGCCTCTTGATCTTTGTCCTGACAGGTCACGATCCTTTAGCAATGGTACTCGGATTCCTGCACAAAGATCAAAGGACAAAAGCAGTGTACAAGAAAATAATTTCATTCATAAGTAGCTAATCAGTCAAGGAAGATTAAACATATTGTGAAAAATAAACCATATTAACACAAGATGGAAACCAAACATTAGTCATGTATATATAAATAGAAAGAAAGAGATTACAACCAGAGCCTTGATGTCATAGCCTCCTTGAGCGGGTTCAGTCGAAGCGTGTCTCGAAGGATCATCAAGGAACTAGGACGAGGCGAGGACACAAGCCTAAGCTCTCTCTCGACAAAGGTCTCTTTCTCTTCTCTATCTTACCAACAAAATATTCAATGATTCCTCTTCAGCTATTCAGCTATTCAACTAGTGTATCAATGGGAGATAGCTTTATTTGTAGTGGGAGAGGAGGAGGTTGGGATCCCTACAATGATATAAGGGATGCCTTATCCTTTGGGAGGTTCCCCCAAAAGGTGGAAACAAGAGGCCAAAGGAGGGTGTTTTTGGTTATTCAGTCGAACCACCCAAGCTGACTTGCCCACGAAGTTGTTAGCTTTGAAACTTCACCTCTATATTTTTAAAAAATTCCAAAAATAACTTGGCGCAGGTATCTCATTGTGACAGAGTGCCAATGGGCGCAGGGCCTAGTGTTAATCTTCCTCGTTGGCACGAGGGCATAACGGTCTACCAATGCCAACCCAAAAACATGTGTTTCTGATGATCTGCTCAAGGGATTGTCAACAGAAGGAATGTTGTTTTCATGGCAAGGGATGCAATGATGGTCTTTGCAAGGCATGGCACTTCTTATTGGTCACCGAAATGGTCCTCCAATGTGCGGGATGGGGATTGCAGGGACAGTGAAAAAATCTTGTGTAACACAATGGTTGGTTTGGGTTAGCAGAACCCTAACGTCGGCAAGTTCCACTACCCTCCTAGTCATACTCCAGCGGTGGTGTGAAACATAACAGGGGGTTACCTCGTGGTTAACATTACCACAACTGCTTCAAACTTTAACCATGGCTTAATTTGTTAAACCCCCATCGTGAACACATGACTGACTACCAACATGATGGTTATGTCATAAGGTTTGTGGTATATCAACTACGACGGTTCCGAAACTTTGGAATAATGGGTTTGTTAATGTATTAACATTTACTCTGCCATATTACAATATTCCATGCCAAAACTTTGGTTATGTGGGTTTTTTCATTAAACATATATTTCGGGTTAGGGTTAGCCCTTAACCGTGGTCTGTGGACTGGGGCTGGTGGTTAACCCCGATCCCCACCCCTGATGCCAACACAATTAAACTTTATATATGCACTTTGACCTATAGCTAATAATGAACAAAGCACGTGAGATGGTTGGAGGTCTTGTTGGCATAGTTGAGGTCTCATGTTCGTTTCCCCGGGGTTGCTCTAGCCCTTGAAAAAAATTTACATGACCACCATGAGGCCATGTGGCAACCTTTGGGTGGATCATGTAGTCCCTCCTGGTTGGTCCACCTCATAAACATGATAACCAATAAAAATCCTCCATAAACGTACCAACCAAATCCTGAAAAGTGTCAAACAGAGAGTGGGCAATTAAAAACAGTGAGTCTCTCGAGTTAGGGCCCAGTCAGCAGTACATACAGTTGACTATGCAACCCTGCAAACCCTAAAACATTTTTTTCTCCACAAACAAACGGAACTCGATTACAGGAGCATGCAATGTCAAGTTGCACCAGATTTCGAGCTACAAGATCTATGCGATCATTCTGGTTTCTAGCCATTCCAACAAACTTTGAATTTTAAGCCTAAAATTGATCCATGAGATCATCTAATTTAGTTCAATTTTTCCAAAAAGGATTAAGAAAATAATCGAGGCTTTTAAAACAAGGCCTCATTTTCAAAAGATGATCGTCGGAGGCTAAAAAACGAAGTGACATCATCACACATTTCAAGCCTCCACTTTAACAGTTGTTCAACAGTCACGACTCTGTTAACCTTGTTTGGATAGCTCGACATATCAACTTCTTTCTATTTATCTCAGTGAAACCATTCAATCTCATAGAAAAAAAGATCCAGATGACTCTATCACTCAACATGGAAACACACCTTCAACACTCCTCTGCACCAGATCTCAGAGAGAAACAAATACTACAGCGGATAGGCCTGGTAGTTTCACATGGAAAAAAGTCTCCTCTAGATTCTGGATTGCTCTCTCTTCAAAGTGGAGCCTTATCTTAGAAAAATGTACCAGATGATCAAAACTTTATCATGCGGATCTCAAAACCTGCGAATTTTATTCCCGAAGCCAAGAAGTAATAGCTTCAACATCTACCACCGAACCTGCAGGTCACAAAGATGTGTGTAACAAAAAAAAATATGATTGGGAATGACTACCGATTTATCCAGTGAATCTCAGAAAAAAAAAATGTCACAACTGATGATGACGGTTTACCTCACAACATCAACTATGACAACTTTCCAGTGAAAAAAAAACGACTGGACTTTGACTGAAATAATCTCCTGCAAGAAATGAGTGAAAAAAATCCTCGCGCTTCACTTAGATCTCCATAGGCATCACAATTCAAATCTCCACATGCATGAGGTTTCTCTACGTTCTCCAAAAATCTCTCATTGGCTCAAACTTATCACACAACACTCAAGCCTCTATGATGGAAGGAATGTAACAACACTCAACAAGTACCAATAACAAATATTTTGGAATTCCAATCAAATATTTGAGCCAATAAAATAGTAAGCTCACTACAATGATATGCTCACACCTGCTTAGGTTTACACGATATTTCCAGACCATACACACATAAATTTACCAGATATCCAATACCCAAATGGTTTTATTCCACCATGTTTCCGCTCTACCGCTGTTCACCATTTTTTATTATTAATTATGATCACTCTATAAGGATTACAAGGTGGCTCCTGGCTTACGTCTATCGTGATTACTAAAACGAGATCCAATCCTTTTTCGTTGACTTATGCATGATACATTGGTGGATACCCACCACCAATATCATGGGTGCACACTGATCCAACAAGTTTACAACCACATGGTCCCCAAACAGGATTCCTTCGAAACTCCCACTCAGAACAACCCAGATCTTATCGCTCAAATCTCACCCAGCCACACACACAATAGTACCTCCTCCTCACCATAACAGACACAAGATTTAAATCGTAGAAAACGAATCCCTCAACTCGTTCTCAACTCCACACCATAAGCTCTGATAGAAAAATAGAAAAACAAAGCTTAACATATCAAAAGACTTTTATTAATTCAGGGCTAAGTGTGCTCACTCTTGCTCACTGCAAATACATCACAATGTGTCCCATTATATAATTATGGGATCACTAGATTCGATGGACATAACAATATGAAAGATAGGCACTCTCATTTAGCTACAACTCAGTTATATTGGAAAACAATGACTTCTAAAATAACACCTTGTAACTCATATAGATCTAAGAAGACAACTAAACAAACCTATAACATTACTAGACATTTCCATTTCTACATTATTCTAACACACTGAAGATGGCATCAAAAGATAGTGATGAGAGCTTCATTTGATATTAAAGGATGATGGACAACCAGTGGAAAGTTTGAGTGAGTGTGTAGAATAGACTCATGATCATGTAGTATGTGTCACATACATGTATTAGTAAGCACAACTATGTTGTTTTCTAGTGGTTCTTCAAAATTTTGTAATATTATGTAGTTGGAGTTGTGCTGTTAGCCTTCTAAGGCATGCGTACCCCCATGAAGTTCGTTATAATATTAAAACCACTTTGTAATCACAAGTTTGTGGTCAGCCAAAAACCAATTTGGAAGTGTAGGTTTGTGGTAAGACATAAACCACTTGTAAGGGTGTATGTAAGTTTAGGTTTGTAGTAAGATG
Organism: Pinus albicaulis; assembly: GCA_034641835.2. Lineage (NCBI taxonomy): Eukaryota > Viridiplantae > Streptophyta > Pinopsida > Pinales > Pinaceae > Pinus > Pinus albicaulis. The sequence goes on from CM076571.1 coordinate 822,795,780, forward strand.
GAAACCACTTTGCAGTGTATGTTTGTTGTAAGCTAGAAAACACTTGTGAGAGTGAAGTGGACATAGATTCCTATAGCATGGTTTAGGGTCAACCGACAAAATAGTGGGCATGGTTTAGGGTAAGCCGATAAAACCCAGAACATGGTTATGTGTAATTTCGGAGAGCCTATAATAAAGATGATGGAAGGGGATTTGCAAGTACAGTTACATGTATTCAGATAATGGTTGAATGAACCATGTACACAAAGAACATTTTATTAGACTGGGGATTGAAGCAATTGGTACCCATGCATTCTGGTAGATGTTGTTCCTTTATATGAAAATCACGTATTCTTTTTTATTAGATCTAAGACTTTTGTGATCCATAATGTAGATAAATGTCTTTCGCACTAATCACATCATTAGGATTTGGTCGACGTTAGATGGTTTGAAACGTCGACCAAATCCTAATGATGTGATTAATCTGAAAGACATTTATTTGTATTCTTTTTTATCATGTTTATAAACACCAGAACCATAGATTAAGACAAATCGTCATTAAAGGGGGACTTGGAAAATATAATTCCTATTTGTCTTTAGTGTGCTCATTAGTTGTAGCATGAGTCTATTCCTATTAGTTTGTTGAGGTCTAGTTGGTTGAGAGATTATCTCCAACCATTTAGCTTCCTAATTTAGTGTGTAGTTGAGATATTCACTCAACCAAGAGATTGTATATCCAAGATAGACTAGCTATCTCACAGATAAGCTCATATATTTATATTGTATTATTATTTGATGTGAATATAAAATTTTATGTGTCTTATGAAAATTTAACTCTTATATCCTTATTAGGCCACAAAAGTAAGCTATATTTCCCTTTAAAATTGAGTAGTCTAAAATGACTGAAATTCAGTCAAAATTTTGTCAAAATAAACTGAGATTTTTAAAAATCTAACTTACATCCTTCAGATTTCAAGATTCTAAGTACCTCAAAATCCCTAAATTTAGATGCTTCAAGATTCCTCATAGTACTGATTCCTTTTGGATTCAAACATTGAATACGTTTGGATTCAAACACTCCTCACCGGATTAGACAATACCTTTGGAATGAAGTGAATATATACCGCCCACCCTACGGTAAAAAAACTGCGTTGGAGGCTGCAGGGACTACAGACGCGGACAAATTTTATATTACATACGCAATGTATGTGTTACCTGGGCCATGTGACGTGAGATACGATCTGGAGAAACGTATCTTCCGTGTGTTGAATATTATCTCTTTAGTTTCTCGCGCTTTCCTCGTGCCTCGATTACCAGAGTCCCATGTGGTCCGAAGTCACCCGATTGCCAATGATATCCTCTATTGACAGATCTAACTTATCTGAGCCTTCTGAAAGGTCACTCTCTTCGATCGGCGGTTATCGCATGCCATTGTCAGGAAAATCCGTCACGTTACACACCTTCTGTCAGATCAATCTTTAAATTCTACCACCTTCGGGTACTTTTAAAGTTTAGGGTTTCAGTGAAACACATGAAATGACTTACACACATGGTAAAAGGCGGCGCCCCTATCAATTATTTAGAGAATTTTGCGTGCTCTATCTGTGCATATGGTTTTACGGGTCGGCTGCGGCTTCAAAATTGAAATCATCGGCTGTGGAGAATCGGCTTGCGGTTAGAGACTCCTCTCATATTTTCCCACCGCTCTCTGGAACTTGATTTACAACTGTGGAAAAGCTCAAGAAAGCTGTGGGAAAACATGATACGTGTCGGAAATCTACGCGAGCCAGGGCACTGCAGCCTGCATTTCTTATGGGGTGAAGTCTTCTTTGTGGGAATTCAAATGTTTCATATTTCATTTGGTTATTAAACTAGAATATTTTTTATCTCGTCTAATCATTTAACTGATGCTTTAGAGGATACTAAAATTAGGGTTTCATATTTCGTTTGGTTATTTGGCTGTTAAATTCGAATGTTTCATATGGCGATGAAAAAATTAGAGAATCTTGTGCATCTTCGTTTAAAAAGTTAAAAGCTAACTGTTAGGTTATATTTGTCTGGATCCTTAAAGCTTCAGACTCAGGGAAGGTTGTGTTTTTGTTTAAAAGTTAGAAGCTGTTAAGTTATGTTGACTTGGATCCATCTTGCCATGGATATAAAATCATCAAAACGATTTTAGATCACGTTGTTTATATTTGGTAACTGGTTTAGATAAAAATCATTTATTGGTTATTTATAGTTCTTATTACTATAAGAGGAGTAATACATAACTCCTACCAGGATTGTCCAGCACCTTAATTAAAGTGTAACGGATTTTTGTTAGCAATTGTTATTATTACACAGGAAGGGAGGAGTAAGTTCTAATTGTTATGATTACACAGGGAGGGAGGAGTAAGTTCTAAGAGTTAGTTTAGTTAAGCCATTAAAGCATTTTTGTTATTGAGATATCACCCATTCAGTTTTCTCAACACTTCAACTTTATTCCATAAACATAGCCTTAAAAAATGATAAGGTTCCTAGCTGGAATGCTCAGAGCTTCATACATCCAGGGTAAATTAAATCTATTCTAAATTTCATATGTTTAATTTATGTTGGTATTCTGGAGAATCAGTTGTTTGCATGTTTCGATAAATCAGAAAACTAGTATTCTCCTACATGCTCACAACTTCATATATCCAGGGTGAACTAAATATATTCTACGTTTCATATGTTTATTTTTATCTTGGTATTCTGAGAATCTGTTGTTTGCATGTTTCCATAAATCAGAAAACTAGTATACTCCTACATGCTCACAACTTCATATATCCAGGGTGAAGTAAATCTATTCTATGTTTCATATGTTTATTTTTATCTTGGTATTCTGAGAACCTGTTGTTTGCATGTTTCCATAAATCAGAAAACTAGTATACTCGTTCTGGGTGAGCCAAATGGCTTTCTACTGTCCACTGTCGCCCATCACTGGAACGGGGAGAGAATAGATATTGCTATATAGGCGTATAACTTTCAGAAAAATGCTAAACATAGGTGAATAAAGACAGTAAAATGTTAGTAATGCTAAACTCAAACCTTATTACTTTCTACTCTCTCACTGTCGCTCATCACTGAAACAGGGTGAGTATAGTTTTAATTCTAAATAGATGTATAGCTTTCAGGTGAATAAAGACAGTAAAGTGTTTCAGTAATGATAAACTCAAACCTCATTAGACGTGCTAGTCCCCCACTTTACTTGTATAGGCTCACACACTAAAAACACAATGAGACTGATAAGAGAGTATAGTTTTAATGCTACATAGATGTACAGCTTTCAGGTGAATAAAGACAGTAGAATGTTTCAGTAATGATAAACTGAAAACTCATTAGACATGCTAGTCCCCCACTTTACTTGTATTACTAAAAGAATAATGAGACTTATATAGGCTCACAAACTTGAAAAATAATGAGACTGATAACATCGTTGGTGTATAGACTCCCAAACTTTTGAAATAAAAAGACTGATAACAATATCGGTAAGGTTAGTAGGATTAATCATGGATTTTAAACTCAATCACTATCTATTTAAAATCCATGAATTTGAAAATAATTATTAAATATTTTTATACTTTATTACATTTATTTTTTATTTATTAAAAGATATTGTTTATTTTATTTTTATTTAAAAACTATATTTATTAATATAATATAATAAGCTCAAACTCTATTAAAAACATTTTTTTTAATTTTTATAATTATTTTCAAGCCTATAACGAAATTTTCAGTTTCTATTTGTACTTTTCTCAATGCTATAATTTCAATTGAATGTATGATGGATATCTATTGCCAAATATTTGTATGAAGGAATTTTCTTGTCAAAAATGAAAGATCTTTTTGGATTCTATTATCATTACTTCAGTTTTGTATATTCATCTTGGAGCAGAAATCTTAGAGGATCTTGAGTTGCTTGCCAATATCATAATGACTCGTTTCCAAAAGAACAATATCCTTAGCGTAAATGAGAAGAGTTGAGAAGAGTTATGCTCATACCAGTGAGCATGGGGCCAATAAAAAGTGCATGTTCCAAACATTCTTCTATATTATCAATGTATTTTCCAAAAAGTGTAGAAGATAAGGGACACCCTTTCTTAACTCCATTTAATTGCATTTAATTTCTTCCAATCTATCCTCTGAGGTCCTAATTTTGGAAATAATATTCTTGTATAGCCATGTTACATTGACCATTAAATCGAGAGGAACCATTATGTCGTCTAGCCTCTTCCATAGTTTTGTTCTAGGAATGGTGTAAAAGGATTTTCTAAAGTAAACAAAACAACAAAATAGTTCAATTTTTTTCTTTCAACATTCCTCTACAATTATCCTCAGAGTAATGAGATGGTGCATGGTTGAATGATATCCCCTAATCCTAGCTTGGCCTTTAACTCTTTTATCGTGCCTTTAAATCCAAAGGATAATATTATTTTCCAAAATAAGCCCATATAACTTGGCTAAAATGTGGCTAATCATAATGGTGTTGTAATTAGAGGGAATGCTTTTATCCCCACTCTTAAAAATAGGCATAGTAAGTCTCTATGTCCAAGGCCTAGGGAAGCCTTGCTTCATACCAAATTAAATAGCTTGTGTATGTGCAAGATGAGGATATGTCCCCCCATTTTAGAAAATTTAGCTTCATAACCTTCAATGTCCTTAGCTTTCCCTTTAGTGAGCTACTTAACCCCAAACTCAATGTCTTCCAAATAAACAATGTCATCCTCTATAAGGGAAGCCAAAATGGTGTCCATGGCATCAGTGAATTCATAGAGCATTTTAAGTTAAATATTCTAGCTCTTCAAGGGAATCAAATGATTTTCTTTAGTCTTATGAATTGGAATTTTCCTCCAAAACTTTCTAGGTTAGAGAGCTATAGTAAATACTATTGCGTCACTTTAGCTTTATACTTTTATAGTATATTTTATTTCTTTTAATAAGAGCTTTGTATGAATTTATCTTACTAATTTTTAAGGTTTCTTTAGGAGAATCCCTTATCACTTTTCTAGCAATTCAACAATCATTATCAAACCAAGGGTTGATAGTTCTATTATTCTTTTTTTATGACAGGTTGGTAGATAAATCATTAATGGAAAGAGAGAGGGTTTTCGATGTTATTTTTATAATTTATGACGTGTAAATTTGTATTTAAATCCTTTAAGAAGAGGTCCATTGTACTTTGGTGAAAAATCAATTGCCTTTGACTCTCACAATTCTCGGAAATGCGAGTGTTTTGCATGCAAAATTTAAGAGTTAGGTTACAGGCCTATGAACATAATTAGACTCATAGTCATTTACTAGGTTAAAGTTTACAATTTAATTGGAAATACAGATAATCCATGACACTATTTCCAAGTCCATGAATACGAGTGATCTAGTTGGAGTTTGGCCACTTAATTGCATCATTACAGATGATGAGGTCTTGGGAACTACAATGTTTGACTAACTTGGTACCAAATAAATTCTCATCTAGGTTTTTAGAGTTTATTTTAAATCAACTAGCTAAATCAAGGTCCTCATCTAGGCGAAGAGGATTAAGGGTTGAATAATTAATTAGAGGAATATCTTGGTTAAGTGTGGTTCTTGCATTAAAGTCTCCTAACAAGAGGATATTACCTTACCAAATATTCTTAGTTAGGCTGTCAAAGTTTCTTTGAATCTACTAGCTAAATCAAGGTCCTCATCTAGCCAACAAGGATTAGGGTTTGAATCATTGCATAGAATAATAGCTTGGTTAGATGCATTTCCACCATTAAATTCTCCTAATAAGAGGATAGCATAGTACCTTCATTTCCTAAACTATGAATACTGTGCTCTATGGTATTATAGGGGTAGCTATTTTCTATATTTTTTTTCTTGTAAAAGGTAGAAATGATAGGTTTAATATTCATGCCTAACCTCAACGATGTAAATATATGTAGATATGATATTTAGGGTAGTGATATGGAGTTTATTTTGGGGGGTTTTGTGCCCATGTATACATGTGTACATATGTTTTGGGGCCAACATGCCCATCGATATATACCTTTATAGGTTGTGAGGCTGAAGAGCCTAGAATTATAATGATGATATAAATATTGTATATATATAAATAAAATAAATAGTTGTATTTAAACAAACTCCACAGAGATATAGTATGGGAGCATAAATCCATTCAAAGGGAAAAAAATTTAGTGTTTTTTCGGTGGAAAAGGGTGCTAAAGCCCATAAATTACATCTACATAGACCACCATATTCCTAGTTGCCGCACTTGGAGGAGAATGTTGTTTTGTCATTGCATTATGGGACTATGTTGTTTATGAGTGTTGAATGTTTAATGTTGTGTTGTTGATTATTCTTAGTGTGTGGTCATGTTCAAGTCCAATCTTCGTTTCATTTTTTCCCTATTGATCCCACACTTAGTCAAATTTTGAAAGATCGCATGCCCAACCAAATTGAGCTCACTCTTCCCTCTTGAAATGCACATTGCGTAGTTTCAAGCCTCAAACATGCACCCTTGCCTCCTAGAACCACACAATGCACAGTTTGTGTCTCCAAGGATTCTGCATTGCAAAATCATAGTGCTCAATCTCAACCTCTTAACCTACAAAATTACGTAATCTTGCCTCTCTGTCAATCTCCTTTTGAAAATTGCATAATCCTAGTTTGCAGTTTGTCTCCCTACCTTCTTAATCTATGCAATTGTGCAATCCTCTGGCCCTCTCTCCCTCTTGAACTACACATTGTGCAAATATAGTGGGAATTCCTACCTCACTAATACCCTCAACTGTGCAGTCTTGTCTCTTGGGCCTCTAGTGTTGAGAATTACGCATTCTCAAGCATCAATCCATCATTCCTGACCTCTGAAACTATGTACTGTGCAATTCTTAAGCCTTCCTCCTTGTCCAATGCCTAATTCGAACTCAATCAATGATTTTCAAGGAGCATACTAGACTAGGTGTTTTTTGAGCTCACGTCATCTTGTTATGAGTGATTTCTAGTTGCAAGTACTATATCTTGACATGAAAAGATGGTGACTAGAGATGAGGAGAAGGAGACTATGTTAGAAGACACTCATGAAGCTGTAAAGATAGGTTGATAATTGAACAAGAAGATGTAAGGACACTAGATTGTGATAGAAGCTGGAAGATCAAGATCATAGTGAAGACTCCATATTATTAAGCCTCATGGGGAAGGAAGAGGAAGAGCATGTATCATATTTAAATAATATTACATATATCAAAATAAAGAGTGGCTTGAAATTGTCACATCATTGTCAAGTCCATGCCATCAATGCCATATCTTATCAAGGTTTCATATGAGTCATCATGTGCCACCTCATTTGTGGATGTAGTTATGTAATTTTCAATAATACGAGAAATGTAATGTAAAGTGGAAGTCCAAGAGTCACCTATAGAATGTGGAAAGTCATTTCGAAGTGAAAGAGCCTCATGAGAATTCATATGTTTATAGGGAAGCTCAAGAGTCATGAGGGGAGTACAAGAGTCATAAGGGAGCTCGAGAGTCACATCATTTGTTATATGTACACCCTCATAGCTCAATGAAATGAATTTTCACCTTGTATTCTCCTACTAGGCATTAGAGTGGAAGATAGTGCTTTTGGAGAGAAGGTGGTAGCTCTAACACTCCACTATTGGAGCTAGTGATGTTCATTGTATAGTGTATCTTGGAAATTTCACATAATACTTGAAGCTCATCGAGACGGAAATATTTCATGTGTATATTGTAAATTTTGTAAGACTACTCTTTGAATACTCTTTGAATGTTTGCAATGTACGTTGTAATTGTATGTGATAAATAAATTGAACTATTTCAGTGGCTTTGGTGCTTATCTTCTTGATTGTGTGTTGTATATGTTTTAACGATCATTATTGTTATGTGAAGTATTTCACTAGCCGATTAATGATTATTTTATATAAATATTCTCTTGTGCCTTTATTAGATTAAGTACTATTAATCTTCTCTTAAAGGACCACTTTCATCTCCATTCATCAGAAGAACCTTTATACATTTTACAATTGAACATTTCACAAGGCATACTCACTTGTTCATTCAAAAGTAAATGTACATTACTCTCTTGTGCTAACCACTGCAACCAAGAAAAATATTTAAGAATAATGGCAGACATGCCATATTTTCAGAAGGGATCCCATACCAAACGATGTGAGGTATAATTGGGGCATCACTTCGGGGAGACCCCCTTGCATGTTGGTTGGTTCCAACACAGTCAAAATTTTGGTGCTAGAAGGAGGGAAACATCTTTTTATGGTTGAAAATTAATCTCATCCCAAAAATTCATCTTTTGTGCAAGGAAGTTTCACACCAGGTTCCATTCCAACTCATACTCCTAAAGTAGGAGGGTCATGTCATCTTGGTCCAGAATAGAATTTTCAATTTACTTGTGATTAGCTTCAGACACTTTGGCCCATTACTCTTTGATTTTCAAGAGCTTGTGGGTTACTTCCTGTTGCTCATAGTATTCCTTATAATCCAAGAAAGAAAGAAACAACTCGTACCAATGTTTTGGTTTCATCAGTGGAATATTTGGTATTCACCACTCTTGAGGGGTTAGTAGACTGTCAAGAAGAGAGAGTTCAACAAGAGGAAATCCCTTCTACCTAGTAGGGTGTATAAGGTGACGAGGGAGATTTTTAGTTTTCTGACAAAGAAAAACCGAGGGAAGAAGAGTTTCTAGGTTATAACGAAGATTTGAATGGTTAAGGCAAAGGCTCATCTGATTTAGAGCGTGAGGAAGAAGGTGAAGACATGGCTAACCAAGATTTGGATTGGATGGCCTAGGGGCCATTGGATCTTCTAGATAATCTTCATAAAATTCCAAAACATCAGTAAACGTTGCTATCAAATTTTGATCCAAACAAAAAGACAAAGGAAGAATATCATATCGATGATTTCTACATGCGCTTGCCAATGTTTGAGGTATATTTTGATGACATTGCTTGTAGAATTTTTTCGTACACCCTAGATGGTAAAGCATTGGTATGATATCATAGTCTTATGACCAATTAAATCCATAGTTGGAGGGGGTTTAAGAAGTTATTTTTAGAAAATTTTGTTGACAATAAAACTCATGCCATGTTATTAAAAGAATGCAGTAGTATAAATATGGGGGACAAGGAGAAAGTAAAATATTTTAATCAGAGATTTACTCATTTTTAAAAAAAATCCCCACAGATGTGCAACCGCATGATTCTACCACAAAATATTATTATACATTTGACTTTCCAACTACCATTTATGTTTTTGTCAGAAGAGATGAAAAGGACACTTTGGAATTGCAATTTCTAGAAGATGTCTCTATTGAAAATGATTTGCGATCAATTGGAACCATTGAAGACCTTGATGAATCTCAAGGCCCCAAATAAACTGGTAAGAAAACTCAAGCATCTTCCTCTAAGGCTAAAGAGAAGGATTCTTTTGATATGAAAATAGACACCAAGTATTTTAAGTTTCTCACGAATGAAGTATCAGAATTGAAGAGGATGTCAAGTGAGGAATCCACCACCAATAGCAAGTCTTTTAGGCCACCTTTATTTAAAAAGAACAATAACTGTCAATTGGAAAAATCTTCTCAAAGTTCTAACGCAGTGTTCAATGTCGAAATTTTGGGAATGGACAACTTTTGTACTTACCACCAAGAAAATAATTTAGAAAAAGCATGCCCTCAGTGAAATTGCAATATGAACACTATGAAGACCAATCGTGTTGACACTTTATTAGTGGAAGAATAGCCCGAGGATAGTGAAGAAGCAAATGAACTTGCCACAACCAAAGAAAGCTCAGGTGTTGAAAACTCAGTGAATACGTTTGGTGTTATCTACAATGATGATAAGTAGAGTGTTGATGAACTGTCAGTGAATGAAGCTCCTCCCATGCAATCGATCGACTATTCTAATTTGAGGAGAAAGGGACCTATTTCTGAGTAGGATCTCAAGAAGAAAATGTTGTGAAGGATCCTACCACCTTCCAATTTAGCTTAGAATCCGCAGAACAAGTCAGGAAGTGCCCCATCTTCTAAGAATACTTCCACCAATAATAAGAATAATTCCACTGCTCCTGAAGCTTCAAAGAAAGCCACACCACCCGATCCATCAACACAACTTGTTAAAATTAAAAGTATCGATTACAACATTGTCAAAGACATGAAAATAGCTTGGGCCAATATTTAAATATTTTAGGTCATAAAGATAACAATACAAAGAGAATTGGTTATCCAAGCACTCTCATCACACTCTTCAGTAGGTAAGGAAGTTTCTTCTTCTCAATTAATCTCTAGTAACTCTCTTGATATTATCGAATCTATAATTAATGCTGTCAATTTGAATTCTAACACTCTCTGCCCTTCGTTTCTCTTAAAATTTGAAATCTTTAATTATATTGTACGTACTTGTTTAGCTTATTTCATTGCATCATCAAATGTCATGGCATTATCTGTTTCTAAGAAAATTGATGCTAAATGGGAAAATAATGATGCACAAAGCATACAGTTGGATAGATAATTTGTCGAGGCCATTAGTGAACTGAACAATGTTATCATCCATTTGCCATTAGACCATATATTTCACCAGTGTATAAAAATTGATATTGTGGACAATCTTGAAGCCTATGGTTTACTTTTGAGTATAGATTGGTCCAACAAGAGACAAGGGTACTTCTCAACCGGCTAGACACATTTATGGCTTCCGTATAAGGGGAGAAAAAATCATATTCAAGTAGAAAGTGATCCCTATATGAAACATATCATGACACATTTGAGGTCCATAACGAGCTGGTAGGATTTGCAGATGCCATTTTTAGAATTTTTTTTTGGAAGTAGATCACCAATTTTATTTGTCACAACCTTCACCTGTCCCACTAGATATAGTTGCAACTCCTTCCTAGAAATCGAACTGGTGCAAATGACTCCTGTACAACAGATGTAACTAGTATTAGTTTAGGGCATAACTCTAGTGTTTCTAATGTTTGGATAGTATTTCGATGGTTTGAAGACACAAGAGGGTTATGGAGTTGGTTACATTTTGATAGACTTGCGAAAAGAAATCATCTGATCTCTTTCCGGTTGGAATTTGAGTACATTAAAAACGTTGTTGAATATAGAGCACTAATTCTTAGTTTAAAGAAATACATCGACCTCAAAGTTGAAACACTCTAAGAAATAGGTTACTTAGAAATTGTTACATGATCTGTATAAATTTGATACAAATTGCAATTTCTCAAGATTTCAACCTGAAAACAAGAGACACAATTCTACTCTATTGATCTACGAAATGGAAATCACAATTTAGAAAAACATGCATAGACATGCAATAAGAAAAACCACAAATACACAGTGATTTCTAGGGGAACCCAACAAGGAAAACCCCTCAAGCCTATTTTCATTAATAAAATGAAAAGAGAAATTATTACAATTGCACGCTCCAGCTTTGAGCAAAACTTGCAAAAGAATAATTTCTCTTCCTAATCAATAAGAAACTCTTGCCAACACTTAGCCAATTATTTTCTTACCAAGCGTCTTAGTTCCTTATGCATTTTTTGAGAAAATTAGCCTAAAAAATAAATGCATTTCCTCATAATTTATTGTGCAATTCCCAAGGATTGATCTCCTAGCCTCATGCAACACTTATACACTCAAACTAGTATACAACTCATGTTACACCGCCTTGTCATATTCACTTCAGCTGAGGAATTCAAATTCCTTCCATGCATTAACTGTTTTGGGTTGATTTATTAGTTAAGTAACAAATCTCAGAGTTAGTCTACTATCCCATTGCACCACTGGCCTTCAACTGACTCCAACAATAGTTAGAGGAAATTCACTGAAAAATACTAAAAAAAATTGAATTATATTGCTAAATTTTAGTAACCACGCATGCATAACTGAAATAGAAGTTGTATAACTCGAATTTACTGAGAAAAAATAGTGAAAATATCCATGTCACAATAGTTAACTACCTCCAAGTTGTCCAAATGATGTGGAAATTCGATTTAGTCAATTGGACTAAGGCTAAAGCAAAATTGAGCCTTTCTTGCTATATTTTTTTTCAACATGTTATCACCAAATTGATCTTGATTGGAAACTCATCAATAAACTCAATGTAACTCTTTAAAACCACTTCTAACTGAAGATTAGCCTCTTCAGTTTGAGAGGGCTCTCTCAAAGGGGGGTTTATGGTTTTGAATAAAGATTATACTAGATGGCTAACTCTATGAAATGTAACTTGGTTTTGTATGATTTCAGGTTGAAATATGAAGGCTTGCTACTATTGAGCTATGGAGTAAACATTAGTACAGTTAGTGACAGTGGTTCTTCACATGGAAGCTGAGAAAGATAGAGGTTTTTAACAAAGTAATTCATACACATAACATAGGAAAACACAGTGATTTCACCCCTAAAGGAAGTCAGAGCATAATATTATGAATTCTTAGTAATTAGAGATAAAATCCACTGCAAGTTATTAGACATAAAGATACAAAGAAATAACACATCAAAAACCTCATGAGAATCACAGGTTTGGAAGTAGAATGTAACTGTATAATACTGATAATGGATAAAACATACAAGCAACAATTTGGTGCAATATTCTCCAACCCTTTTCTCTTCGATGTTTAGAATATAAAGAGAGATTCTTTACAATATAGATGATCTTCCTAGCTGGCTAGATCTTTGAATTCTACTCTAACACCTATCATAACTGAAACCACTAACTTGAAACAGAAAAATGAAAGCTATCCTTTAAAGAAAACAAACTCCTAATATGACTCTATCTCCTATTAATTACATTCGTTTATCCTATTGGTGAAATAGTTACATAATGAATGTCACATGATTGAAGGGAAAATCACCATAATTCACCACCACTTTACATCTTCAAAACACCCCTAGATCTATGAAACATAATCCTACTTTTTAGGGATGGATGACCTTCACTTTAAACATTGTTTTGATTGATGAGTTGGCTATGTGGCACTCCTTTTGAGCCATGAATCTTTGTTGGTATGGTCTACAGACATTTTGGATGTCTCCAACTAGCAAATGTGCCATTGATATGCTCAAAACTCTTCAAAAATATCCTTGCTACGAAACAGGGTAGTTTAAGTAGTTTCGTAGTGAGTTTTAGTTGCGTATAAAAACCTTCTTTTCCATTTATCTCTTTGACTCATTTGCTGTTCCAACACCTTTATTATGCCAAGACACCTTGAAAATAGTTAATATTACTTCATAAAACTTGACAAAACTAAGTTTTAAGGCAAAAATGCACCTACAGGAATTTTTGTAGCATTTTTTGGCCTCAAGCCCGAGGTACGCTATGAAATTGTCCAAAAAACCAAAATTTGCTGAGTTCAATATTGTCTTCAAAAATTGTTCTCCAGCTGCAAAATTTGGGTTCCCTGCATGTTATGAACCTTCTCAAACACATTCCAACTCAATTTTTTACTCTTGTGGTGTTTCATATTCATTCACAATAAATTGGCTAATGGGTTCTTCTACCACTTTCATCTTCAGCCCTTTCTTTTCTAACTCCACTTGAATCAAATCTAGCTTCTCTTGAAGATATTCCACTTGATATTTTAATGCTATATTTTTGGATTGTAAGTGCAATCTTATCATTTTTAGGTCTTTGACCTCTCCTCTTAGTGGCTGAGTCCATTTTATCAAATTTTCTATATTGTCTAAGGTTTTTGAAACACTTGTGACTTTTTCTTCCCATATTTTCCTCATTTGTTCAAATTTAACCTTCTCAGATCTGTGTTTCTTTGCCTCCAGCTTTAAAACTAATATCTCTTTACCTGCTTCCTTTAACTGCTCTTTGAGGGTTTTTTTTCTTTTTTCTTTTTCTGATTTTTCAATCATTTTCTATTTTCCCTTGCTTTGCTTGATAACCAGTTCCTCCTTTTCTTGTGAAGACAGATCTATGATGCTTGGTGGCTGGGTAACTTCATTTATTTTCTCAGTCTCTTTACTTTCCATGACCTTCTTTGCATGTCTGTTCATTGGCTTCCTAGGTTGAAAAATGAAACTAGCATCATCACCTGCAAAATCTAGTTTTTTAGCAGTCTTACCTTTCTTCAGCTTTCTTCCTCCATCTTCAATGTCTTCAACTTGTAGAATGGGTGACTATTCAATGTCAATTGCATGCAGGATATCCTCCAAATTTCCTTTAGCTAATGTTTGGATTCTAGTGACTCTCTTAATGCCCTGTTTGTTGAATGTCTGCTTCTGTTTTGCAAGTGCTGTTTGAGGTGTGTCATTCTCCTGCAAAGGTTCTACTTCTATGTTCACTGGTTCTGGAGGAGATGTTATATTTTCTTCTTCAAATTCCTCTGCCACAGCTGGTGATGAATTAGTTCTAGGTTTGGAGGCTTTCTTAGGAGTAACCACATCAATTTCATAGCCACTCATGAACAAGAAGGAGGTCCAATCTCTGTCTAACCTCCTCCATTCCTCTGACCATGATGAAAAAGAGAAGTTTCACTTCCTTCTGTCTTGATTTGAACCTTATATGACATTTTCCCTATACTTATGTATAAATAAAAAGGCAAGTCAAGTGACCTCTTACCCACAAAATGCAGAAGAAGTTTGAGATGATAGGAGTAGATGATGTGACACCTTCCTTCACAAGTAAAGTACTTATGTATGACCATCAATATATTTACATAATTCTCCTTCATGAAACTCCTAGGGATAGCATTTGTCAGATCAATTTCACTGTGTTCTTTCTTAATGAACTGTTTGTAATCCTACATTGTGAATTTTATACCTTTAAACCATAGTTCATCTCCTCTAGGGATCCTTGTAGTTGATGAGATTCTTTCTAGTGTCATTGTAAGGTTTAGAATTCCAACCTTTGAAGCTGTTATTGTGAAGCTGGTGGAAAAATCCTTTGAAACCTATAAATGAAAGCCTTGCAACCTTTGACAGAATCGCAAGCAATGATTCCTTATGAAAACCTCCATGGTAGTAGGGTTTTCATTGAGTAAATTCATGTCCATGGGCTCACACCTATGACAATGGCCACCCTTATTTTTTTTTCTTCTTGTAGCCATGGATGTCTTATAGTCTTCACTACCTCGCTTGCTGATGACACCTGCAAAATTTGAACTTGTCAACCACCTGCTTGGCTTGATGAAGCAACTCTCCAGAAATCGACTCACATGCAAGGATAAAGCACAATATGACAAAAATCTAATTGAGGTAAGGTTTTATGGTTTAACTGACAGCTCAAGCTTCAATCATGACACATACAAGCCAAAGGAAGGTAATGATGACATCAAACACGACTATGTACATTTGAATTTATCATAACAAACTTGAATGACCTCCACCCTAACTCCTCTAATCATAAAATGACATATCATACAAATCTGACAAGAAAGGTTAAAAAATGGATTTTCGTAGGGAAATTAGTTAAGCCTCTGACAAATTCGCTACGTAACTATTAGGCAGTTTCCTAGCGAAGTCTGTTGTTTTCCTATGTAAAATGCTATGAAAATTTGAAAATTTGACAGATGTGCCCTTTTGATTTTGAATGCATGGGAAATGAAAAATGACACCATATGAGGACTGATTTGATATGAAATGGCGTAAATGAAGGTGATCATGAAACTTAGGATAGGCTAAAAAATGCAAAAGAATTGCTATACCACATTAAAATGGCTTAGGAGACCTTATCCATTTGGTGAGTGTCCTATATTACCCTATCAAGAAATGTTTGAAAACTTAATGAGTGATAATTGTGGCTCCACTTGGGATGGTGTGCCCTTGTGGTACACCAAAGAACCTGTAGTTCCAGTGCCATCCATCTTTTTGGAAATAAAACTCTGAAATTTTCCAAGCCTTCTTCAAACTCTTATGGCCTTCACCTCGAGCTCAATTTTGATGATCAACCTATCTTTATTAGCAAAAAATAATAATAAAATGAAATATATACAATGGAGTGAAAATTTAGTGAAATTTTAAGAGGAATAGTGCTTTAGAAACTTGCCATTGATAGGCCCTCCAGCACAAGGTTGTCCATCCATCTCCTAAATTAGATAAATGTTTTTGCCATGGAATGAAGCTATTATGAATTTTCCCTTCCAGATGTTTTCAAACTTTCCATGTTTCCCCTTCTCTTCAATTTTGGCTTCCCACTTCAACACCACATCTTGAATCTGGAATTTTTCTTCTGTGACCTTTCTGTCAAATGTATTTTTTTTTTTTTTTTTTTGTGACTGTTGATGATTGTTGTATACCTCCTCCCTTTTTTCTTGCAGATCTATAAGCTGTTTTATCCTCCTCTAAATAGCATTAGGTTCCTCTTCTATTCCTTGCAACAATTTCATTACAGGCACTCCTAAGGAAGTGGGAAAAAAATCTTTAGCTCCATACACTAACTCATAAGGTGAAGTACCAACGGATCTTTTTGTACATACTCTATCAGCCCATAGAGCATACTTCAACTTCATATTCCATTATCTTTTGTTTTCTTGCAGTACATTCTTGATAATTCTCATAGTTCTTTTATTATAAGATTTAGCAAGACCATTACCCTGTGGGTAATAAGAAATAGAGTGTCCAATTGTTATGTGACACTGATGACAAAAGCTAATCAACCTTTTGGATTTAAAATCTTGTGCATTATTATTAATAATATTTATAGGACAGTCAAACCTGGAAAATACGTTATTCTCTAAGAATTGGATGATAACTGAATCATTTTCCTGCCTTGTTTGGATTGCTGCAATCCACTTAGTGAAATAATCTGTTGCTATCAGGATCCAACAATGCTGCCCTGAAGATGTTGGGTGTATTTCACCAATAAAATCTAGCCCCCACTATTGAAAAGGTGCCTCAACATAAATTGGCATTAAGGGTAAAGGAGCTAGCTTTTTATTACCATAAAAAATTTGACATTCATGGCAGACAGCTATCTTCTTGTAAACATCCTTGAACATGGTAGGCTAGTAACACCCTGCTCTGAGAATTTTATTTGCCATGGCCTTCTAGTAGTGATGTCCTCCATAATCTCCTTTATTAAACTCTTCAATCACCTTTTTAGCTTCCTCTTCCAGCAAAAAATTCAAAAGTATGCCACCAATACCTTTCCAATATAGATTCTTATCTATAATGCAGTATCTTAGAGATTCCAACTTCACAACCCTTGTTTTATATTTAGTCAATTCTCCAGGAGCTCTATGATGATGCAAGACAAAGATAATTTCCCTATACCATTCTGAAAAAATAAACTTCTCTTCAATAGGAATCAACTCTTTCTCTTCATCTAATAACTCTGAAATTTTTGCAATGAAATTCATGTCAAGACAATCTAAATTGGACTGAGCCATCAGATTTTCTAACCCCTTTCCTTTCACCAATTTTTTAGGTCTAATTTCTATGTCATACTCCAAAAAATTAGCTATCCACTTCCTTCTCTTGCTATCAGGATCATCTTGTGTCAAGATGTCCTTAACCATAGTGTTAAGCACAAATTATATGACATGAGAATGCAAAATATATATTCTGAAATCCTTAATGGCTTTAATAAAAGAATATGCCTATATTTCTAAAATATTGTATCTCAACTCTAAATTAGCAAGGGTTCTTCTAAATAATGAAATGGGTTGCTTAGTACCATGCTATGCTTTCTGCAGTAAAATTCCAGCTATGGTGTTTTGATATGCAAACGTAAAAACCAGAAGAAATATTTGGACTAATCAATACTGGGGCTTGAGTGAGTGCTTTATTTATTTCTTCAAAAGACTGCTTGGCTTCAATTGTCCATTTAATATCAGCTCATTTCTTCAATATCTTGGTAATGTCTTCGACAATCTCAGCTAAGTTTGGGATGAACCTTCTAACAAAGTTTACTCTCCCAAGAAAGGACTGAACTTCCTTCTTGTTCCCTGGCAGATCTATCTTCTGAATGGCATTGAATCTATTTGGATCAATATTTATCCCATATTTTGATATAATATTCCTAAGAAACTTTCCAGAGGTTAGAGCAAAAATACTTTTAGTGGGATTAAGAGAAATACCAAATCCTTTACACTTCAGCAGAACTTTCTGTAGATGCTTCAAATGGTCTTCCTCTCTTCTTGAAAATATAGTTATGTCATCCAGATAGACCAACACTAGCTTATATTTCTCCTCAGCAAAGGAAATGTCCATTTCTCTTTGAAAATTCGCTCCAACATTCAGCAGACCAAAGGGCATCTTGGCATACATGAATGTCCCCCATGGTGTGGTAAAAGTAGTTTTCTCCGGATCTTCTAGATGTACTAATATCTGATTGTATCCTAAAAAACCATCCAACATAGACATCCTTTGAGAACCAACAATATTCTGCAGGATTTGATCCATCTTAGGTAGAGGGTAATTGTCTTTCAGAGAAGCCTTGTTCAAGTTTCTGAAATCAATGCAGATTCTAATCTCTCCCGTATTTTTTCTGACCGGTATCAAGTTTGAAAGCCGTTTTGAGAATCTGATAGGAATAATATTTTTTGCATCAAAAAGCTTCTTAATATCCTTCTCAATCAGAGGCTTGAGAAATGGATTAATCCTTCTCAATTTTTGTTTGAAATATTTCTCGTTCTCTTTGATAGGAATAGTATGCTAAATAATAGTAGGATCATATTTTTTCATATCAGCATAACTCCATGCAGAAACATCAATAAAATTCTTCATCATCTCAATATATTTATTTTTCATTTCCATAGAAAGAAACTTAGAAAGCTTTATAACTTTAGGCACTACTACTATACCAAGATTACAAGTCTCTACCTCTTCATCATAAGCCTGCATTCTAGGAGATTTGAACACATCAGTTTGGTCAAAAATCTTTTCAAGTGGAATAAGACCCTTGGGTATACAATTATTCTTCAGTTGCAAAACTTCAGAATTACCCTTAGTTTCAAAAAGCATGTTTTGCTGGTCTACTTGTGTGCTTTCAAACTCCTCCTTCAACTCTATGAAATTTTTGACTTGTTGGTCATCTTCGAAAACTTGCCAATGGATGATGTTATCTGGGATGGTAGGCCTATGATGAACTTCAATCTCATACTTCTTAGTGGAATGTGCAGGGATGAAAAACAGACTTGCAGAAACAACTAGGGAATCAACTACTGAGTTTTGATCCCTATTTGAAAATTTTCTAACATTTCCATGATCATATTTCTATAATATCTCATCCTCGCATCCTTGGTTTGATATATTCCTTAAACTTGTTTAATTACCAATTCAAAATCTCCACAAACTAAAATTTTTTGGGCACCCAATATTTTCAAAATTTCCAATCCCAAAAACAGAGATTCATATTCAACCATATTATTTGTACAGTCAAAGTTTAGTTTGAAAGAATAGACCTTACTTTCATCCTCAGGAGTAGTAATCCATATTCCTGATCTAGCCCCCTCTCTTCTAGCAGATCCATCAAAGTGCAACAACCACCAACCCTCTGCTTTTTCTTCTATGATTTCCTTATTTTGAATTTCTTGAATTTCTTCTTTCCCCTCACTTTTTTCTTCATCAGTTAGCTCATTGAAAATAATTTTTGATCCTAATTCAGTTTCAACAACATAAATTGGAAAATTATGAGGTTTATCCTTGTTTCTTACCATATAGGCCATCCTAGTCTCCCTATACAGTCTTCTTTTCTCACCAAAAACAGGTATGGTGTCATATGTTAAGTACATATACATGGTGCCTTTGATTTTTTCTGCCCATGATCTGGATAAGAGCATGCCAAACTTGGGTGGAATATCTACCACCACAATGTCCATTACCACTGTCTTGGCAGGAACTTGTGTTAGGCCAAAAACAACATATTGTATCAATCCTATCCATTTCACTCTTTTAGTATCAAAAGAAAAAAAAATCCTTGTATGGCCTAATGATCTCCAAACCCATCCTCTCCATAATC
This sequence comes from Pinus albicaulis, assembly GCA_034641835.2. NCBI lineage: Eukaryota > Viridiplantae > Streptophyta > Pinopsida > Pinales > Pinaceae > Pinus > Pinus albicaulis. The sequence continues at coordinate 822,815,693 of CM076571.1, forward strand.
ACCTTAGGCATGAGGTTATGGGAAGCTCCTGAATCCAACATGGTATTGTGTAAGGTCATGACATGGATACTAAGGCTGACATAGAAAGGAGGTACTTCTTCATTCTTCTCATCTTCCAATCTTGGTCCCAAGTATATGGTAGGATGGTTTTCTTGTACATTAAGGATATTTGAAGCTCCTAGTTGAGAATTCAACATTTTTACAATTTTACTTCTATACTCATTAACCTTGAGAATTTCTCCAAAAGGAACTAGAATCTTGATTTTAGAAATCTCATTCTCCAAACTGAAAATAGATTTAATCTTTTCACTCTCTTTGATATGGGGGAGGAAGTGGTGGGTCCTTTTTAGAATTAGTTTCTTTAGAAGCATCCTTCTTTGGCTGTGTTTTATTTGCAGTGATGGGAACATTTATATTTCTGAGGTTGTATTGCTTCTACATCTCAAAAATTGCATGTTGATAACCCTTAAGATAGTGAGATTGTCCCTCACCCTTATTTACATCATGATCAGACTCATCATGCTCTTATTTGGTCAAAAAAATTCCTGACATGTTTTCATCTAGGTAGTGGATAGATTCTTCTTGAATCTTAGGCTAAGTTTCTTCTTCATCAATCAAATTCTGCTGAAAAGGAGGCCTTATTTGAGGGTCAAGATGATTTCTGTTTTCTCTTTGTCTTTGTTGATTTTGAGGCCTTCTAAACTATGTATTTCTAAATTGTGTCTCATGTTGTGCAGGAGGTGCAGAAGCATTTCCAAGGGCAAGCCTATCGATGAGTTTTTCCATAGTTTTCATCATAGAATAAAACTTATCATCTGAGGTGGAAGCCTTTTCTTCTTCTTTTAGCTTTGTTTTACCCATCTTAGACTTCTTAGTTGCTATCATATTTACTTCTACCTTCACAACATCATTTTTCATTTCTGCTAGTGAAGGAGATTCTCTTTATCTAAGCAGGATAGAGAAGTCAAAGTCAAATGCCTTAGCATAGCGCAATTGAGAAACTCTTGGTGGAGGTTTAAGATGAGCAGGTATAGAATCACAGAATTTATTAAATCTCTTGGAGAAATTTTGGATAGTTTCATCTACAACTCTTTTTAGACTATTGTATTCTTTAAGGGCTTGTATAGGGTTTGTTCTATTTCCCCATTTTCTCAAGAAAATATCCTCAAACTGATTCCAATTATGCAAGCTTATTGGAGCTAGGGATTTAAACCATTTTCTGACCTCACCAGTGAAACTTTGAGAAAATAGTCTCATTTTGACATTTTCATGGTCTACCTCCTCTCTATCTATGAAATCATTGAATTGGTCTACATGTTCCTCAGCCGTAATTTCTTCATCACTTTCCCAGGTTTTAATTCTAGCTGAGTATTTACTTGGGAGGGCAATAAGAACAGCTGGGAGAACAAGTGGAGCATATCTAGCAGGTGCAACAGGAGGTGGAGGTGGAACATTTCCAGCCATGATAACAGGGACTATGGTATTTCTAGGGACAACAGTAGTAGAAGATGAGATATTAGGAGGTGGTGTAGTTGGTATTTGTAGTCTAGATACAAATGAGCTCCAGTCAAGTAAAGGAATACTCGATTTTCTTCTTAGCAAGAATTGAAATGGGTCTAATTCCTTTAACTTATCAAAAAAATCCCTCTCTAGCAGTAATTCTAATGTAACTGCCTCCTAGAATTCTTCTCTTTATTTTTTAGTCACTAGGGTTGAGGTATCAATACCTCATCTTTGTAGGTCTATAAAAATCTCAGTCAATTCATTTTCACTTACACACCTAAACAAAACTTCCTGAATCTTATCATCAAATTTATTATCTTCAGGACTTCTTACAATTTCAGAGGACAAAGCTCTTGAGTTTGATGGAATACCTGATTTTGAAGAGCTGCCTTGAAAGCCTCTGGAAATTGTGTTTGGATTATCAACAATTCTAGGTCGGTTAGGAACTCGATTGCTCCTTTTATATCTGCTTATCGAAGCCAACTTTAAACATGAAATTTTTTAATGGAGTAACCAAGGTAGTTGTAGCCTTGAACAAATTTTGAGCTCCTGCTACCTCCAAGAGTTCAGCTTCACTGTTTGCACAAAAATTCGGGGAATTTGTCTTCAGACTCCCGATAAACGCACCAAAATGTTGTCATCAAATTGATCTTGATTGGCTGCTCATCAATTAACTCAATGTAACTCTTTCAAACCACTTCTAACTGAAGATTAGCTTCTTCTGTTTGAGAGGGCTCTCTCAAAGGGGGGTTTATGATTTTGAATAAAGATAATACTAGATCGCTAACTCTATTAAATGTAACTTGGTTTTGTATAATTGTAGGTTTAAAAATGAAGGCTTGCTACCATTGGGCTATGGAGTCAACGTCAGTACTTTTAGTGACAATGGTTCTTCACATGGAAGTAGAGGTAGATAGAGGTTTTTCACAAATATAATTCATACACATAACATTGGAAAACACAGTGGTTTCACCCCTAAAGGAAGTCATACCATAATATTATGAATTATGAGTAATTAGAGATAAAATCCGCAAGTTGTTGGAAGATATCTTGAGAGGGGGGGGTCGGAATCGGTATCTAGTGGGTATAAAAACTTTGATATTTCCTTCTTAAAAAACCCATACGCTACTTTCCTGAATTCAACTCGCGTATATATGCAGATATCCTTTACAGAACTCGCGTATATCCAGTGAATTAATTATGCATTTAATTCATGACTTAGATCATTGCATTACTCATTTATCAGATGTTCAGAAAACAATAAACAGATGCAGAAAATCATCACACACAATCAATCACACATGAACACCAGGATTTTTAGGTGGAAACCCAATTTGGGAGAAAACCACCACTGTCGTCGTCTCAGTCTTCAATCTTTATTATTAAGAAAACTTCTTACAACATGTACTGGTGCAGACTCATACCAGCACGCAGACACCCACCTGCAGAAGGCTACAACCTTCTCTCGTTTACCAGGCTTTCCTGGAAGGGACCAACAACCCCCTGCTCTCGTTTACCAGCCTCTCCTGGAAGGGAGCTACTACCCCCGATATTAACACTAGCCTCTCCTAGAAAAAAGCTTCTACTTTCAGACAGAAGGCTTCAACCCTCAGATCCACTGCAGACCATGTTTCATCAATTTTCAAACTGGATCAAAACGGCTTCAACACAATCCTTCACTTATCAGCAAACGTCCTTTTCCCAGAGCATCAAACATAACAGTGAAACCACTGTAACCAGAATATCAAAGAGAACCCAGACTTCAGAATGGATATGCAGAATCTCAATCAGCTTTGAGCAACCATCAGTTTCAAATTGCATATGCGATTTTCTTCAAACAGACGCGCGTATATACGCGCTTTTAATAAAGGCAACCCGCGTATACATCTGTGCACTTTTTAGAAAAACCCTAAAAATCCATACGCTCCTTTGTTTAAACAGATCCGCGTATATATGCGCTTTTCATGAAACGAACATGCGTATAGATCTATAAAAGATAAACTTTGCAGAACAGATCAGATCTATGGACTTACCCAGATTTCTTCAATAACTTCAATAGATTTGCGCCAGGTCTTCAATACTTGTTTTCAGATCATCCTAGAGATTCATCATTTCCAGATCTAGAGATTTTGAACCTTCATCATATTCATGGGTGCATCATAGATTCAGATCTATCGATTAAGAACAGAGTTCAACCATACAGATAAACTTCAAAGTGAAGTATTCATTTAAAGCCCAGACATATGCACACCCTTTGTACAATGATTTTCTTCTCCTTATATAGGTTTACCCTTTATCAATACCATGAGCCAAAACCACACCACTTCCGATGGTATTCCTGGACGGGATCAAATAGACAACCCAGCACTCAACACAATGGGTCAATACCATGGTAGTAACCCCTGGTTTTACACTTTTAGAGTGCAATTGAGCATACGCGACTTGTCACGTACTTTCCCGCGTGCATACGCTACTTCTCCTAGACAAACTCGCGTATGCCTTGAGACACACACTTTTCATCATTGGTCCTGGCACATACGGAATTCCTTTCATCATTACTTCTCCTAGACAAACTCGCGTATGCCTTGAGACACACACTTTTCATCATTGGTCTAGCACATACTGGAATTCCTTTCATCATTACATCTGAGCTGCTCTGTAGACACATTAGATTTACATCATTAATTAGTATATCAAGTCAATTTCCATCAAGTACAACTTTCATCAAGTAGGTTGCCATCATCTTTATCAAGTGGGTTGCCATCAAGGACAACACTCTGCATCATATTGCCAACAATCTCCCCCTTTGGACTTGATGGCAACCACGATGGTGTTTGATCACAACAGGTAGATACATTAAGCATAATGATAGTCTCCCCCTATTCAAACACCATGTCACTCTCCCCCTTTGACATCAAGGGCAAAGGGCGGACCAACACCCTGTGTACCTTTGATACATGACTTTATGACCTTCCTATCACCAAGGACTCATACTTACATCTGAATCCAACCAAGTGGTTCTGAAGCACCAACACATTTTGACTCAGCTACCCAACTCAGTGGGTTTACACATTTAACAAGTCCTTACATGGGCGAATATTACAATTTACATCATAGGTCTCAACCATGACCTTTTCATCAATTACAAATATGACTCTTCACCCAGAACAAAGGATCTGAGAGAGATCATAATTCGAATCAACATAATGCCAACAATACATTATTCTCGGCAAGGCTAAAGCTCCCCACAGCAGAATGTAGCAAGTCTGAACACTTTCAACAACAAATCATCAAGGCATCTTTACCCAAAATCAGAGAATGAAACAGAAATATAAGAGCCAAAATACCACCAGAGACTCTAAATAACATCAGAGATACCAAACAGCACCATAGCTTGTGCTGAAGAAATGCTGACCCAGAAAAATTGTCAGCAACCACACATACGCGGTTTTCTGTGTAGGAACTCGCGTATATACGTGACTGTCTTTCAGGAAACCCGCGTATCCACATTAATCTTCAGAATTTTAATCAAATCTGATCCTCTGCATGGCAGAGACTACTCCCAGCTTCTGTCTGAGATATTTGAATGCTTCCCTGGGTAGAGGTTTGGTAAATATATCAGCAACTTGTTCTTTGGAGGGCACATACTCCAACTTCACCTTTTGTTCAAGCACTTGTTCACGTAAGAAATGATACTTGATGGGAATGTGCTTGGTCTTGGAATGCATAACAGGATTATTTGAGATACTGATGGCACTTGTATTATCACACATAATGGAAATAGGAGGTGAACATTTGTTTTAGATCTAATTCATTTTCTACCAATGCTTTGAAGATCTGAAATTTTTCAAATGCTTCATCTTTGTGTTTAATGAACCCGATCCAACACATTCTAGAGTAGTCATCAATAAATAAGATATAGTATTCTTCCCCATGTAGTGAATTTTTCCTCATAGGTCCACAGATGTCAGTATGAATGAGTTCAAGAGGCTTACTTGAAGATCCTTCTTTGGCATTAAATCGTACTCTGGTCTACTTACCGAATTGACAAGATTTGCATATGATACTTTCTGGTAGATTAATATTGGGAAGACCACGAATAGCTTGAAGTCTGCTTGCTTTGTTGATTTGAGAGAAGCTCGTTGCTGACCTTTTGAGATAAATCATCTTCGGGTTCTTCATTGGATCACTTGTCTATATCATTCCTATTTGATGCCAATAGACCAATAGTCACCATCATCTTCTTCGTCGTTTTGTTTCTTTACAAAATTTACCTCATCTTCTTACGAGATATATCACGATACTTCTACTTCTTGTACTTCCTTCCCTTTTGTAGAAGCTCTAAAGACAGCTTCTTTGACTTCAGATGGTCCTCCTCTTCTCATTTCATAAGCAGTTAGTATGCCATGGAGTTGTACGACAGTAAGATTTTGAAGATCCTGTTTTTCTTCAAGAGCAGAAACTTTTGACTCAAATTTTGTCGTTAGAGATCTTAAGATTTTCTCAACCAAAGTAGATTCTGCTATTGTTTCTCCCATGTTTCTCATACGATTTACAATATCATCAAGACGTAAGAAGAAACTAGCAACACTCTCATCATTATGCATCTTCAAATTTTCATATTCAATTCTGAGAGTTTGGAGTTTTGCACTTTTTACCTTTGCATCTCCTTCATAACTTAGGATGATTTTGTCCCATATTTCCTTTGCTGTATTTAGCTGCATAACCTTGACAAATTCTGATTCAGTTAGACTTCCCAATAGTGCATTGACCGCCTTTGCATTTGTTTCATAATTCTTCTTTTCTGTCGGATCCGTTGGTACTGCGGCTGGATATTGATATCCTTGTTCAACAATGGCCCATACATCTTCTCCCATAGACTGAAGATAGGATCTCATCCTTATTTTCCAGAAGATTAAATTTCTTCCATTAAAGAGTGGAGGCTTGATAGATGTTGTTCCATCTTGATTGCTCATCTTGCTTGATCTTCCTTCTAGCGGCTAAGCTTTTTCAGAAGGACCTGCTCTGATACCAATTGTTGGAAAAAAACTGAGAGGGGGGTGAATCAGTATTTAGTGCAGACAATAAAACTTTGATATTTCCTTCTAAAATCCCATACACTACTTTCCTGAATTCAACTCGCGTATATACGCGGATATCCTTTACAGAACTCGCGTATATCCAGTGAATTAATTATGCATTTAATTCATGACTTAGATCATTGCATTACTCATTTATCAGATGTTCAGAAAACAGTAAACAGGTGCAGAAAGAACAGAGTAATCATCACACACAATCAATCACACATGAACACCAGGATTTTTAGGTGGAAACCCAATTTGGGAGAAAACCACCGCTGTCGTTGTCTCAGTCTTCAATCTTTATTATTAAGAAAAATTCTTACAACATGTACTGGCGCAGACTCATACCAGCACGCAGGCACCCACCTGCAGAAGGCTACAACCTTCTCTCGTTTACCAGCCTTTCCTGGAAGGGAGCAACAACCCCCTGCTCTCGTTTACCAGCCTCTCCTGGAAGGGAGTTACTACCCCCTGATATTAACACCAACCTCTCCTGGCAGAAGGCTTCTACTTTCAGACTGAAGGCTTCAACCCTCAGATCCACTGCAGACCACGTTTCATCAATTTTCAAACTGGATCAAAACAACTTCAACACTATCCTTCACTTATCAGCAAACGTCCTTTTCCCAGAGCATCAAACAGAACAATGAAACCACTGTAACCAAAATATCAGAGATAACTCAGACTTCAGAATAGATATGCAGAATCTCAATTAGCTTTGAGCAACCATCAGTTCAAATTGCATACGCGCTTTTCTTCAAAAAGACTCGCGTATATACGCGCTTTTAATAAAGGCAACCCGCGTATACATCTGTGCACTTTTCAAAAAAAACCCTAATATTCCATACACTCCTTTGTTTAAACAGATCTGCGTATATACGCGCTTTTCATGAAACGAACATGCGTATAGATCTATAAAAGATAAACTTTGCAGAACAGATCAGATCTATGGACTTACCCAGATTTCTTCAATATCTTCAATAGATTTGCGCCAGGTCTTCAATACTTCTTTTCAGATCATCCTAGAGATTCATCATTTCCAGATCTAGAGATTTTGAACCTTCATCTTATTCATGGGTGCATCATAGATTCAGATCTATCGATTAAGAACAGAGTTCAACCATACAAATAAACTTCAGAGTGAAGTATTCATTTAAAGCCCAGACACATGCACACACTTTGCACAAAGATTTTCTTCTCCTTATATAGGTTTACCCTTTATCAATACCATGAGCCAAAACCACACCTCTTCCGATGGTATTCCTAGATGGGGTCAAATAGACAACCCAGCGCTCAATACAATGGGTCAATACCATGGTAGTAACCCCTGGTTTTACACTTTTAGAGCGCAATTGAGCATACGCGACTTGGCACGTACTTTCCCGCGTGCATACGCTACTTCTCCTAGACAAACCCGCGTATGCCTTGAGACACACACTTTTCATCATTGGTCTAGCACATACTAGAATTCCTTTCATCATTACATCTCCTAGACAAACCCGCGTATGCCTTGAGACACACACTTTTCATCATTGGTCTAGCACATACTAGAATTCCTTTCATCATTACATCTGAGCTGCTCTGTAGACACATCAGACTTACATCATTAATTAGTATATCAAGTCAGATTCCATTAAGTACAAATTTCATCAAGTAGGTTGCCATCATCTTTATCAAGTGGGTTGCCATCAAGGACAACACTTTGCATCATATTCCCAACAATCTCCCCCTTTGGACTTGATGGCAACCATGATGGTGTTTGATCACAACAGGTAGATACATTAAGCATAATGATAGTCTCCCCCTATTCAAACACCATGTCACTCTCCCCTTTGACATCAAGGGAAAAGGGCGGATCAACACCATGTGCACCTGGGCACATGACTCTATGACCTTCCTATCACCAAGGACTCATACTTACATCAAAGATCCAACCAAGTGGATTTACTTATCCGAGTGAAGAACTACCTTAACATGGATACAAAGAGTTCTAGAACTCCCAACATGTTAGTCTTTATACATAAAGATACAAAGCAATAACACATAAAAAACCTCATGAGAATATTAGGTCTGGAAGTAGAATGTCACTGTATATTACTGATAATGGATAAAACATACAAGCAACAATTTGGTGCAATATTCTCCAACTCTTTGCTCTTCAATGTTTAGTCTATAAATAGAAATTCTTTACAATCTAGATGATCTGCCCAGTTGGCTAGATCTTCAAATTCTACTCTGACACCTATCATAACTTAAACCACTAACTTGAAACAGAAAAACGACAGCTGTCCTTTAAAGAAAACAAACTCCTAATGGGACTCTATCTCCTATTTATTACATTCATTTATCCTATCAGTGAAACAAATACATAATGAATGTCACATGATTGAAGGACAAATCACCATAAGTCACCACCACTTTACATCTTCAAAACACCCCTAGATCTGTGGAACATAATCCTACTTTTTAGGGATGGATGACCTTCACTTTAAACATTGTTTTGACTGATGAGCTAGCTGTGTGGCACTCCTTTTGAGCCATGAATCTCTGCTCTTATGGTCTACTAACATGTTGGAGTTCTCCAGCTGGAAAATGTGTTGTTGAGATGCTCAAAATTCTTCAAAAATCTCCTCGCTATGAAATAGCACAGTTTAGGTTGTTTCGTAGCGAGTTTTAGTAGCGTATGAAAGCTTACTTTTCCATCTATCTCTTTGACTCCTTTGCTATTCCAACACCTTTATTATGCCAAGAAACCTTCAAAAAAATCAATCTTCCTTCATAAAACTTGACAAAATTGAGTTTTAAGGCAAAAATGCATCTACAGGAATTTTCGTAGCGTTTTTCTGGCCTCAAGCCTAAGGTATGCTACAAAACTGTCCAAAAAAACCAGAGTTTTCTGAGTTCAAGATTGTCTTCAAAAATTGTTTTCCAACTAAAAAATTTGTGTTCTCTTCATCTTATGAACCTTATCAAACACATTCCAACTCAATTTTTTACTCCTGTGGTGTTTCATCTTCATTCACAATCAATTGGCTGATGGCTTTTTCTACCACTTTCATGTTCAACCCTTTCTTTTCTAACTCCACTTGAATCATATCCAGTTTTCCTTGAAGATCTTCCACTTGATCTTTTAATGCTCTATTTTTGGATTGTAAGTGCAAATTTATCCTTTTGATGTGTTTTACCTCTCCTCTTAGTGCTTGAGTCCATTTTATCATTTTTTTTGTATTTTCCAAGGTTTTTGAAACACTTGTGACTTGTTATTCCCATATTTTCCTCATTTGTTAAAATTGAACCTTCTTAGCTCTGTGTTTCTTTGCCTCCAACTTTCAAACTAATATCTCTTTACCTTCTTCCTTCAACTGCTCTTTGAGGGTTTTTGTTTCTTATTTTTCAATCATTTTCTCTTTTCCCTTTCTTTGCTTGATAACCAATTCCTCCTTTGCCGGTGAAGACAGATATATGATGCTTGGTGGCTGGGAAGCTTCATTGATTTTCTTAGTTTTTTTGCTTTCCGTGACCTTCTTTTCATGTTTGGTCATTGGCTTCCTAGGTTGAAAAATGAAACCAGCATCATCACCCACAATATCTAGTTTTTTAGCAGTCTAACCTTTCTTCAGCTTTCTTCCTCCATCTTCAATGTCTTCAGCTTGCACAATGGGTGAATCTTCAATGTCAATTGCATGCAAGATATCCTCCAAATTTCCTTTAGCTAATGTTTGGCTTCTAGTGACTCTCTTGCTATTCTGTTTGTTGGCTGTCTGCTTCTACTTTGCAGGTGTTTTTTGAGGTGTGTCAGTCTCCTGCAAAAGTTAATGCTTCCATGTTCACCAGTTCTGGAGGAGATGTTCTATTTTATTCTTCAACTTCCTCTGCCACAGCTAGTGATGAAGTAGTTCTAGGTTTGGAGGCTTTCTTAGGAGTAACCACATAAATTTTATAGCCACTCATGAACAAGAAGGAAGTCCAATCTCTGTCTAACCTCCTCAATTACTCTAACATTAACATCCTAATTAAACCATGATGAAAAAGACATGTCTCACTTCCTTCTGTCTTTATTTGAACATTATTTGACATTTTTCCTAGACTTATGTATAAATAAAAAGGCAAGTCAAGTGACCTCTTACCCAAAAAATGCAGAAGAATTTTGAGATGATAGGAGTAGACCATGTGAAACCTTCCTTCATAGGTAAAGTAATTCTAAATGACCATCAACAGCTTTGCATAATTCTCCTTCATAAAAATCCTATGGATATCATTTGTCAGATCAATTTCACTGTGTTCTTACTTGATGAACTCTTTGCAATCCCGCATTGTTAATTTGATACCGTTAAACCACTGTTCACCTCCTCTAGGGATTCCTGTATTTGATTAGATGCTCTCTGGTGTCACTGTAAGTTTTAGAATTCCAACCTTTGAAGTTGTTCTGGTGAAGCTGGTGGAAAAATCCTTTGAAACCTGTAAATGAAAGCCCTGCAATCTTTGACATAATTGTAAGAAACCAGTCCTTCTGAAAAACTCTCTGGCAGTAGGGTCTTCATTGTGTAAATTCATGTCCATGGGCTCATACCTGTGACAATGGCCACCCTTATTTTTTTTTCTTCTTGTAGCCATCGATGTCTTATAGTCTTCACTGCCTTGCTTGTTGATGACACCTGCAAAATTTGAACTTTCAGGCCACCTGCTTGGCTCGATGAAGCAGCTCTCTAGAAATTGACTCACATGCAAGGATAAAACATATTATGAAAAAAGGATAATTGAGGTAAGGTTTTATGGTTTAAATGACAATTAAAGCTTCAATCATGACACATACAAGCGAAAAAAGGTAATGATGAATTCAAGCATGGCTATGTACATTTGAATTTATCATAAAAAACTTGAATGAACTCCACCCAAACTCCTCTAATCATAAAATGACACCTCATAAAAATCTGACAAGATAGGTTAAAAGAGGGATTTTCGTAGCGAAATTAGTTAAGCCTATGACAAAATCACTATGAAACTATTAGGCAGTTTTGTAGCGAAATCTGTTGTTTTCCTGTGTAAAACGCTATGAAAATTTGAAAAACTGATAGATGCACCCTTTTGATTTTGAATGAATGGGAAATGACAACTGACACCATATGAGGATTTATTTGACATGAAATGGCATAAATAAAGGTGTTCATGAAACTTAGGATAGGATAAAAATGAAAAAAAATTCCTAAACCACATTAAAATGGATTAGGAGACCGTATCCATTTGGTGAGTGTCCTATATGACCCTATCAATAAATTTTTCACAACTTAATGAGTGATAACACAACATTCCCTCTTAGAAAGAAAGGGATTTTTCACCACCCCTATCCTAGATCTATGGAATTTGAATTTATATCTTAACAATGCCTTTGTCAAGATGTAAAAATATTTCTCCTCAGTTGGAATGTACTGTAGAAACATAATTCTCCTCTGCACATAGTCCCACAAATGGTGGTACCAAATATCAATGTGATTTGGCCTATCATGAAATACCAGATTCTCAGAGAGCTTAATGCAACTATGATGATCTCCTAATTGAAAAGACCCAAAACTATTTTCCTCATCCATATGGCCTCACATGCTTCTAGAATTGCAACCATGTATTCAATGTATATTGAGATGAGTGCCACAAACCTATGCTTCCTATTATACTAGGAAATAGTTGCAAACCCAACACTAAAGATAGTGCCTGAAATACTTTTCATGTTTGATGGAATCCTTGCCCAATGTAAATCGGGGAAGCCTTAGAGCTTCACTCCCTTTGTCCTCGTGTACCATAATCTATACTTGGTAGTGCCTCTGAGGTACTATAACACATGCTTTGATTCCTTCCAATAAAAGTTGGTAGGCCTCACCATATTTTGACTCAGTTGGTTTACTGCATAGCACATATCGGGTCTTGTGTTCACAAGATAATTCAAAGACCCCATAAGCTACCTGTAAATGGTAGCATCAACTTCTTCACCTAAAGTGACATTCTCCTTCCTCTAGTTTGTAGCTAGAGGTGTGTCTATTGGCTTATAACTCTCCATGTGAAATATATGAATTATTTTATAGGCATACTTCCCATGAGACACAAATAGTTCACAATCACCCTGCCATACTTCTAGCTCGAGGAAGTGATGCATTAGGCCCATGTATTTCATCTCAAACTCTCTTGCAAAATCCTCTTTGCAAGAGAGGATCAACTACTTATCACTTGAAAATATTAAATCATTCACATACAAAACAAGAATAAGAGACTTACCATATACCACAATGTGATAGAGATTCACATCTACTTCACTTTTGGTAAATCCCAAACCACTAAGATAATTTTCGATCCTAGTGTACCATTCTTGGAGAAGCTATTTGAGACCATATATTGCTGTCCTGAGTCTAAACATGTGTGAATCTCGATCATATGTCTCAATTCCTTCAGGATTCTCTATGTAAATATTCACATCCATCTCGTGGACTTTCCACCCCATCTAAACAACTAATGATAGAATGGATCTAATTGAGGAATATCTTGCAATTGGTGCAAAAGATTCCTCATAGTCAACTCCCTCCACTTGAGAGAATCCTTTGGCCACAAATCTGGCCTTGTACTTCTCGATGCTCCCATACGCTACATACGTCACTTTTTACATCCATCTGGAACCAACCACTGATTTACCTTCTTGTCTTGGCACCACCTCCCATACACTGTTATTCATGATAAATTCATATTCTTCCATGATGGAATCAACCCAAACAGGTTGATAAATTGGTTCCCTAAATGAAGAATGCTTTGTCTCAATGAACGTTTTCATGAGAGCGATGTAACTAGTGTACCTATTAGGTGACCTCATCTACTTGTGCTTTGATGTAGGGAATCCCACATTCTCCATAACATCTTGCACCTATCTATCAACTTCTCTGGTTCTATTTCTCCCATATCTCAAAGATTTTGGTTAAGTGGGTGTCTCCATTCCACCTCCTTTCTATAGAAATTGTGGTGTAGAATTGTACCTTCTCATGAAATTTCAATGTAAATCACAAGACACAATCCTAGTCTACTACTCTGCAAAATTTCATTCACAATTTAGAACAATATTTCCAAACATGCATCATCAAATACACAAGTACAAAAATGTTTCTAGGGGAAAGAAATGGCTAAAAATCCCTTCTTCCTTGTTTGCATTAATCAGTGATAGAGAAATTATTATTTTTTTATGCTCACTCTGAGCACAACCTGCAAGTGAATAACTATAATTCTCTATGCTTTCTCTCATGCTACCTGTACTCATGTATCTTACTGTACTCGTGTTGCTACGTGTACTCATTTTGTTTCTTGTAGTAGCTCCTATTTACTTGCACAATTCCAAAGTAAATTAGGCCCCTATTATTTAGGAATTTCATCCAATATGCTTACGCAATTCCCAAGGTTGATCATTTGATTGCATGAAACACCTGTACACTCAAGTCTAGTCTACAAATAATGTTACATTGCCTTGGAATTTCCACCATAGTTTGGGAATTCGAATTTCCTGCATGCACTAGGTATTTTTGGCTCATTGATCAATTAAATAGATGGTCACTGAGTTAGACTATTGTCCCACTGCACAACTGACCTTTCACCAGTTCCTCCAATAGTTAGAACTAGTTTACTGAAAAAAAACTTGAAATAACTGACCTTGATTGCTAAAAAATTAACAATCTCACATGCTTAACTAAACTCCAATCTCTATGACTCAAATTTACTGAGCTAAATGAGTGAAAAGAGCCATCTCACCTTAGTTAACTGCATCCAAGTTGTCTGTTGATGTGGAAATTCGAATTTTCTCAATTTAACCAAAGAAAAATAAAATTGAGACCTTCTTGTTGCATTTTTCAACACTCCCTCTCAACAAGAAAGGGATTATAAACCACCACTATCCTGCACTTGTGGAACTCGAGCTTCCCTCCTGAAAAAATATTTTTCAAGATGTCAACATATTTTTCCTTTTTCAGAATGTATTGTAGAAAAATTATCCACCTATGCACACGGTCCCCTAAATGGTGAGACAAAATATCTATATGCTTGGATCAATCGTGAAATACTAGATTCTCATAGAGCTTGATGCAACTCCGATTATCACAATAGATCATAGTTGGATCCATATTCTGACCAAACAATCACACAAGTATATTTCTGATCTAGATCACCTCACATGTTTCTTGACTTACAACCATGTATTCTTCTTCTGTCGACTTGAGAACCAAAAATATTTGCTTCCCACTGTGCTAGGAAACCACTATGGACCCAAAAATTGAAATTCCATCTGATATACTCTTTCAATCAGATGGAATTCCTTCCCAATTTGCATCTTTAAAGCCACAAAACTTCACTCCCACTGTCTATTTTAATCCATATTGAGTAGTTATTATGAGGTACTGTAAAACATGCTTAGTTGCCTTCCAATATAATTTGGTTGGACTAACCATAGCTTGGCTTATCTGGTTTACTGTAGAGAACTTACATAGTCATGTGTTCAAAATATACATCAATGAACCCATTAGTTGTTGATAAATGGTAGCATCAACCTCTTTACCTGAAGTGGCATCCTCCTTCGTCCAGTTGGTCGCTAGAGCTATATCCATGGGTTTGAAAATATCCATGTAGAATATTTATAGTATCTCATTTGCATACTTTCCTCGAGACACAAATAGTTCCCTATTTCCTTGGCATACTTCCGACCTGAGGAAGTAGTGTATGAGACACATGTACTTCATTTCATATTCCCTTCCAAGGTCCTCCTTGCAAGATCTGATCAAATGCTCATCATAGGTTAAAATAAAATCATCAACATAGAGGACAACAATAAGAAATTTACCTTCTACCAAGATAGGATAGAGGTTTGCATTCGCTTCAATTTTGGTGAAGCCCAAACCTGTAAGATAATTGTTTTTCCTGGTGTACAAAGCACAAAGTGCTTTCTTGAGACTGTACAATGCTCGCTTGAGTTTGCACACAAGAGACTCTCAATAAAATGTATAAAAACCTTCAAGATTCTAGATGTGCACCGCCTCCTCAATAACTCCATTGATGAATGTGATTTTTACATTAATTTGGTGAAGCTTCCACCCCATCTACGCATCTAGTGAAACAAATGATCGAATGGATGAATACATTTCTGTAGGAGAAAAGGTTTCCTCATAGTCAATTCCATCAACTTGAGAAAATTATTTGGCCACAAATATGGCCTTATATTTCTCTATGCTTCCATTTGTTTCATGTTTTACATTGAAGATCCATCTCGAACCCATTATTGATTTATCTGATGGTCTTGGGACCACTTGCCAAATAGTGTTCTTTATAATGTATTCATATTCCTCCACTATTGCATCAACCTAAATAGGTTTCTCTACTTATTCCTCGAGAGAGTATCACTCAGTCTCTACAAGCTTGGTCATTAGAGCCATGTAGCCAGTGTACCTCTTAGTTGAGCTCCTTTGTTTTCACAAATTTGAAGGAGCTCCCACATTCTCCCTCACATACTACACAAGTATATTAGCTTCACTAGTTCTTTTTCTTCCTTCTCTCAATGGTTTTTTTTATTGGGTGTATCCACTCATTGCTCCTCAATTTATGGCTACTCCACAACTTCCTGAGGCTCCTTTTTTGAGCTAAAAGCTCCTCTTTTGGTGGGATATGAATCTCCCTCTTAAGATAGCACCACATTTCTTTCTTCTCATCAAACTTTACATCCCTTCACACAACTGTCATTCTGAGGGCTGGAAAGTACATACAGTAGTTGTGAGGAGTTTCTGTGTAGCCCACAAATACTCCCAACTCTATTGTCAGCTCAAGCTTCTTCCTTGATTCTTTGGCAGTAAATAGAAGCTCCAAAAATCCTGAAGCGAGACACATTTTTATTTCTCCCCGATAAAGCTTCTTTTCGTATGATCATACTAGGAATATAGTGAGGACTCTAGTTCAGAAAGTATACTACTATGTTACATACCTCTACCCACAAATGTAGTGGTAGTCCTTTATCATGTAGTATAGCTCTCGTAGCTCCAACAATTTTGTAGTTCTTTCTCTCAAATACCCCATTTTGGTGCGATATGTGGGGCATTGTCAACTCCCTTTGAATTCCTTTTTTTGCATAGAAATCCTTGAAGTCATTTGAAACGTACTCACCTCCATTGTCACTCCTGAGAGCCTTCACCTTCTTTCTGATATCTTTCTCAACTAGTTCCTTTAACTCTAAAAACTATGAGAATGTCTCATATTTCTTTCCCATGAAGAAGATGCTTCACTTCCTCTAGAAATCATCGACAAACATAAAATAATGCTTATTTCTGGAAGTGGAGGTTGTAAATAAAGGTCTACAAACATCATAGTGGAATATTTCCAAGACTCCATGCGCTTTTTTTTCTTGATCATGGAATGTGGATTTTACATACTTCCCCAAGGTACAACCCTTACATACATCCTCCTACTCAAGTGCTCCTTTAGGGAGGCCAATGGTTATTTGTTGCATAATATTTAAGGCACCATGATGCAAATGGCCAAGTATTTTGTGCCAAATTTCAGTGACATCGTGATTATGTACTTTCTATGCCTTACTTCTTAATGCAACACAATATTATACATCCAACTTGTACAGGTTATTCACCCAAACCCCGATCCGCTTCACCTGTCTAGTGGCTATGTGTCTCATGAATGCTTTCCCTTTGCTGAACATCACATCATAACCATGGTCTTCCAATACTTCCACAAATATGAGATTCTGCTGTAGGCCTGAAACAAACATGACATCCTTGAGTTTGAGATGGGGTCCCAACTCCCTTTGAAAAGTGACTGTACCAAACTCAATCGTGTTGTACCTTCCGTCATCCCCCAGCTCAATATGCATCTGGAGATCTTTCTCCTCTGGGTCACTGAAAATATCTCTACACTCTCTCATGTGGAATGATGTACCTAATTCCAAGTACCACAAGCTCCCCATCAGTGTGTTTCCCATGCATGCGATACAGGTGAAGTCTAGATCAAACTATGAAGCCAAGGTTTCACCTATTACTCCTCTTGAGGTCTTCTTAATCGAATTTTTGTGTGGAAACTTCGTGGCATAGTTCTTGAATTCTTGAAAACTGAAGCATTTTATTTTGGATAAGTCTTTCTTCTTTCCCCCTTAGCTGGATTTTGGTTGGTTTGAGATTTCTTCCCTTTTCCCTTCATTCCCTTTCCAAAAAATGCAAATTTTTCTTCATCCTCACTCTTGGATGAGGTTCCATATTTGGTTTTCTTCCTTATCTCCTCTCATACCAAACCGGACAATAAGGGTTCCCATTTTTGTAATTTCTCCCTCCAATTCATCGAGCCTTAGTAGCTATGCCAACTTTTATGAAGGAATAGAAGAGCCAAGATTACCAAATCATCTTCTCCAACATTAACACCAAACCCACCAAGTTCATCATGAAATTGTGTACATACGCTCAGATATTGTGGGATAGTGTCATTATTCTACATCTTGATATTTCAAATTTTATCCTTGAGTACCAATTTCCTATGGTCACTTCTATTCTAGAACAATTTTGTCAGTTTCTTCCACATTGTGAAGGTAGCTTCTTTCCCATGGAGATTTAAGAAAATATGGTCTCGTAATCCCTCCAAGATTATTCTCCTTGCCTTGGATACATGTTTATTCCTTTGGGTTAGGTTATGTGCATCATATTCCTATGGTTTTGCAATATCTATCTTGATATATTCTACCAATCCATTATCATCCAACACTGCCTCTATCTTATCCTTCCATGGAATGAAATTAGAGCTGCCTTCCAAGGCATACTGTACTCTCAAATTGTTGAAGGTCATCTTTCCAACTCTGAAAATATCCTACTACACTAAATTGAAAATTAGAACCTCCTAAGAAACAACTTCAAAATTCTTGTTCTAATGTGAATCATGATTTGATACCATGTAGAAATTATGGCATATAATTGTAACTGCTCATGAAATTTTAATCTAAACCACAAGACAAAATCCTACTCTACTACTCTGCAAAATTCAATTCACAATTTAGAACAATATTTTCCAACATGCATTGTCAAATACACAAGCACAAAAATGTTTCTAGGGGAAAGAAAATGCTAAAAACTCCTTCAACCTTGTTTTCATTAATCAATGGTAAATAAATAATTACAATTTCCTGCTTGATTTGAGCACAACCTGCAAGTGAATAACTATTCCCTCTTCCCGCACTTGCGCTACATGTACTTGTACAAATTCTTGTACTCGCGATGGTTCCTGTACTCCTGATGGTGCCTACATTCACTCCTATTTCCTTGCATAGTTCCTGAGGAAATTATACCCCTATTATTTAGGAATTTCCTCCAAAATTATTTCGTAACTCACAAGGTTTATCATATGACTACATGCAACACTAGTACACTTAAGGGTACTCTACAACTGATGTTACATTGCCTTAGAATCTCCAAAAAAAATGGGGAACTCAAATTATCTGCATGCACTAGATATTTTGGGTTGATTGATCAGTTAGCTAGATGATCACTGAGTTAGACTATTGTCTGTCTGCACAACTGACCTTTGACTAGTTCCTCCAACAATTATAACTAGTTTATTGAAAACAAATTAAAATAATTGACCTGATTGCTAAAAAATTAGAAATCACACATTCTTAACTTAACTACAACTCCTATAACTTAAATTTATTGAGCTAAATGAGTGACAATAGCCATTTCACATCATCTAAAAACATCCAAGTTGTTTTTTGATGTGGAAATTCGAATTTTCTTAATCTGACCAAGGAAAAATCAAACTGATACTTTCTTGTTGAATTTTTCAACATTGTCTTCTCCTATGCATGTGCCTAGTCCATGACCTCTTGAAGCTCATATTAAGTCTCCTCCTTTGGAATAAGAAGCTCGTTCTCTGGTGATTCTCAACTCTCATTCCAAAGAGCTTCTCATAGCCTTTTCCTCATCAAACTTGACATATTTCCTTACAACTTTCATTCTCAGCAAAGGAAAATACATCCGGTAATTGTGTGGAGTTTTGTTGTATCTTAAAAAATCCCAAATTAGTTGTAGGATCAAGTTTGACACTTTAATCCTTGGAGACATGGCAATAAATTGAAGCCCAAAAATTCTAAAATGAGATAGATCAGGCTTCCTCCGAGAGAAATATTTTTCCAGTGTGATCATATCAAGTGTTCTATGAGGACTGGTTCTGTAGGTAGACTGCGGTGTTGCATGCTTCTTTCGATAGATGTAATGAAATCCATGGATCATGAAACATGGACCTTTCTTCTCCCACTATGCTCTTGTTCTTCCTCTTATCTACACCATTTTGTTGTGGGTTATGGGGTGCTTCAAGTTCTCATCAATTACCTTCTTTGGAATAGAAATCCTTGAAAGCATTCAAAACAAATTTACCTCCATTTTCACTCCTGAGATATTTCACCTCTTACCAATCTCCTTCTCAACCAATTTGAATTCAACAAATTTTGAGAAAAGTTCATCCTTATTTTGCATGAAGAAGATCCAACATTTTCTAGAGAAATCATCAATAAAAATAACGCAGTACTTATGTTTTATTGTGGAGGCTGTAGAAAAGGGTTGACAAACATCATAGTGGACTCACTCCAAGATTGCATATGATATGCTATCTCAGTCATGGTAAGTGGATTTGACATATTTCCCTAATGTGAAACCTTTCCAGACATTCTGATGGTCAAGGGAGCCTTTATGGAGACCGGTGGTAATTTGTTGCATGATTTTTAAGGAACCATAATGTAAATGACCCAATCTCTTGTGCCATAGTTCTCCAACATACAACTCAACACTTTATCTGCCTTGCTGCTCGATGCAATGCATTCTCCCATCTCAAGTTTGTATAGGTTATTCACTCAAACATCAATATGTTTCACTTGCTCGATAGCTATGTGTCTCAGAAAGTATCATCCTTTATTGAAAATAACATCATAGACAAGATCCTCCAATACTACTATAAATATCAGGCTCTTCTTCAGCCTAGGTACAAACATAAAATCTTTGAGGCAAAGAGGAGAGCTTTCTCCCTCTCAATGGTGACAATACCATTTCTACTAGCATTGTACCTCACATCATCCCCCATTTTAATATGCATCTAGAGATCCTTCTCCTTCAACGAAGCACCATAATCAAGGTACTACAAACTCCCCATAACAATGTTTTCCATGTATGCTATTAGGGTGAAGTCTAACTCAAACTGTGAAACCAACACTTCACCTCCTTCTCCTCCTTAAGCCTTCCTATTATACTTCTTGTGTGGACATTTTATTTCATGGTGCCCGTATTTGTCATAGTGGAAGAATCTTGCTAAATTCTTTGTTCTTTCCATTATTTTGGCTAGATTTACGTTTTCATTTGGTCTTCTTTCCTCTTCCCTTATTACCCTTCCCAAAAGAGGAAAAAGTATCTTCATCCCCAGCTTTGGATGATGTTCCTTCTCTAATATTTTTCATGAAATATTATTGAACCAAATCAGACCACAACCTTCCCCAATTCTGTAATTTTTCCTTTCTATTCAAAAAGTACTAGTATTTGTGCTATGATTTTGGAGTACCTTGAAGAGCTAGGCTCACTAAGTCATCTTCTTCTACATTCACCCCAACACCTACTCTAACTTGTGTAAACTTGGAGAGATACTATGGAATAATGTCATTTTTCTGCATCCTGATATTTCAAATTTTTCCTTTCAGGGCCAATTTTCTATGGTCATTGTTATTTTTTAATATCTTAGTTAGTGTATTCCCCATAGAAAATGGTATCTCTTTTCCATGGATATTGAGACCACAAGGTCTCTCACAACTTCCATACTAATTCTTCTTACCTTTCCAACATCCTTCTTCCAATGGGCTAATTGTCGTGCATCAGACTATTAGGGTTTTGCAATATTAGTTTTCACTTATTCCAGCACACCATTGTCATCAAGCACATCTTCCATTTGATCCTTCCAGGATATGTAATTCGAGCTGCCCTCCAGGGAATAATCCAATCTTATTCTATTGAAAGACATTCTCCTGATCCTAAAGAAAAACTACTACACTGAAGTTGCAACTTTGAATTTCTTGAGAGACAAGTTTGAAATACTGGTTCTAATGTAATTTTAGGGCTCTTATACCATGTATAAATTGGATAGAAATTACAACTGATTACAATTTCAACCTGAAAAAAAGAGACACAATTCTACTCTAGTGATCCACAGAATAGAAACCACAATTTAAAACAACCTACATAGACATGCAATAAGCTAAACCATAAATACACAGTCATTTCTATGGGAACCAATCTAGGGAAAACCCCTCAAGCCTCTTTGCATTAATAAAATGAATAGAAAAACTATTACAATTGCATGCTACAAATCTAAGCACAACCTGCAAAAGAATACTTTTTCTCTTTTCTCAATGAGAAACTATGGCCAAAACTTAGCTAATTATTTTCTCACTAAGCCTCTTATTTCCTTCCACAATTCTTAAGAAAACTATCCCCTCAAATATAGGAATTTATTCCTAATTAATTGCGCAATTCCCAAGAATTGATCTCCTGCTATGATGCAACACCTGTACACTTAAGCTAGTATACAACTAATGTTAAATTGCCTTGTCATCTCCATTTTAGCAGAGGAATTCAAATTCCTTGCATGCATTATATATTTTGTATTGACTGATCAGTTGACTGACAAATATTTGAGTTATACTACTATCCCACTGTACCATTCAACTTCAAATAACTCCAACAATAGTTAGAGGTCAGTTAAGTGAATACAACTGAAAATAACTGAATTAGATTGCTAAATTTTAGCAATCACACATGCATAACTAAACTCCAAGTACTCTTATGTGAATTTACTGAGCTAATTGAGTGACAAGATCCACGTCACACTAGTTAACTGCTTCAAAGTTGTCATGTTGATGTGGAAATTCAGTTTACTCAATTTGACTAAGGCTAAAGTAAAATTGAGCCTTTCTTGGTACATTTTTTTTAACACGATAGGTATAAAATATGATACATTGTATGTCATCAAATCTCATAAATTATCAAAAATAGGTATGTCATTTTGTTTTGCACTTCCAAGCTTTTAATTTTATTTTTGTTCCTCTAATTTGTAATGCTGCTATTGATACATGACCAAATGATACTACTAGGTTGTCACCTTTGAAGGATGGATTTTCATTTGAAAATATTTTTAGGCCATTCGTTCCTAATAATATTACTAACTTTAATTTTTACAACAATGACTACTAAATACTATACTTTGTGGCGAACGTTGATATATTCAAGGAAACAATTATTGATGAAGAAGAGCATGGAAAAGCATTGAGGGGGTCAGCTCAAGAAAGTAAAGGAAACCCCATGCCCAAGGTTGTGGTATCATTAGAAATTTTATATGAGATGAAAATTGGTTTAAGGGGTTAGTCAATGCAAATACTTATAGCTCTATTCTTTCACACGAACAAGAAAAATGTGGCATGAAATATTATTCGAAGTTTGTAAATATCGATACTTAATGCACAACTCAAGAGTGAGAATATATTATTTGCCTCTTTAAACGATATTGATATCTCTTCATGTGGAAGTACGATGATATTAAAACTTACAATATGCAAATATTCCAATATATGATTCCCATTAAGGAGGGGGTCAAGCCTTTTCAAAAGAAATTGATAAAATTTTATCCTATGATTGAACCCCTCATTTAGTAAGAATTTAGAAAATTGGTGGATGCCTAGATCATTTTAAAGTTCTTCATTTTTAAATTTCCTCCAAGGAAGAAGTACAAGGAAATATTATTGTGCGTTGATTTTCGTAATACAAGGTGGGCCTCAGATAAGTATAACTCCCTAGTGCCATAAATGGAACAATTTTTTCAAGCAGTATTAAGGTCGAAAATGTTCTCATTGCTAGACGATTTTTATGGCTACAACCAAGTTATGGTGGCAGAACCTGATATAAATAAAGCCACTTTAGGAAAAATTGGCGTATGGTAAAAATGTGAAGCCGGGTTACACACTCATGAGAAATGCGCTCGAAAATTTCAATCTCCCACAATTTTGGCCGAACTTGCGAAATTAATTTGGCAGAAATTTTTCTGTCGTTAGTCGAACTTATTCCACTATTTACATTGATGGAAATGATAAGTGGAATTTTGGATGAAGGTAGAAAAATTGGCATTAAAAGTTGGACCGAAATTCATTTTTATAAATATAACAGCCTCAAGGCCGCAACATGTTTTCGACTCATTATCTGCTTGTTGGCCATGACCATTGGAGAGCTCTAAGAATACTATGTTGTGCTTTTTGACCACTAGGAGGTGATTTTTGAGCTTTTTGTGGTGGTGTGTTTGTCTATTTGTTGTCAGTGACCATTGGAGAGCATCAGGAGGATTGTTTTTCACTTGCGAACCGCTGAGAGGTGCATTTTTAACTTTGTGTAGTGGTTTGTTTCTATTTTTTTATGTTTTTTCTTTGCATAATTTATAATCTCTATTTTTTTACAGCGTTTTCAGGTTTTATAGTCTAATATGCTATGTGTCTCCTTGTGGAAGTGAGGTGCTTGTTCAACTTGTTCGTCCACAGCTTGTTCGTCTGCTTTCTCGGTTGCAGGTACGCTTGGCTTTCTTGCTAAATTATTTGGCTTTCCAACTAAATTATCCCTCTCTATGCTAAATTCTCCCTCTTTGTACTAAATTAACCCTCTCTGTGCTAATTATCGTTCTAAAGTTTGATGATTTTTTTAGTTGCCTTGATTATGGATGATTCTATTAACCGATTTAGGTATGATGCCAGGTATGAGCCATAGACTGTCCCACTTCATAACCTACAAGTTGGATGCATAGCCTTTTTCACTTCCCCACCCAGACCCTTTACCGTGGGAAAACACATGACATGGGAAATCCTCCAATCCTCCCATCCACAAAGAATGACAGATCGGGAGAAGGAAGTTATTTTGTATTGGGAAGAAAGACTCCTGCCTTACGCAGAGATAGATAGGGAGATAGTGAGGGAGAAGGATAATAGTAATAACATATTAACCAAATAAAACACTACAGTGACATTTGTAAACAATGAATGGAGAAATCAGTTTCAGTAACCTGTAAACTGCTTTCTCCATTCACGGTCCATAAATTTATGTGGCTGTTCCAAACACAACCTGCTTCTCATTATGATGATTTATCTATTGTCAAGCCCTAAATTTGTGAGGCTATTCAGTGGAATTTTTTATTCTAGCAAACCCATTTTTATGTCAACAATCTCAAAAAAATATAAAAATATGGGTTTTTCTTTGGGAATTTGGAAAAACATTAAAAATTCAAAATGTTAAAAATAAATTGAACTAATTTTTAAAGTAAACCTCTACTTTGGATGCGAATGATGAAGATAATATGCAATTACTCTCACTGAAAATGAAAATGGTTCAGGTTTCATTACCTCGGGATAATCAAATGAAATAACAACTACAAATTTTACAATAACCATTTTCCTTACAAATCATAAAATTGTAAATCCCAATGGATCCCTGCACCACCAATATAGACCCCTCAATTTCCATCATTATTAGCACACATAAATTATATTACACAATAAACATGTTCGACTATGTACAATGTCTTCAATTTGTATGCAAATTTCTCGTATCTCCTCTAGTGTGTGAGTGGGAGACAAAATAGGCATACACATTAGAAAGGAATTTTTTTAGACTATTCAATGATGGCCTTATGTTCTGTCCATCTAGATACACCCTCTTCTTCAAACACCATCCACTTATGTTTACAGATGTCGGGTCTAAGAGAAAATCCCACCATCTAGCCAAACTCTGAAGACAGACTATCTTTCTTACTACCTGGGGGATACCTAGCCATTTAACTCATTCAATTATCTTTACATACAATTATCCACCCAAATTGCTTGCCAATGATGGGGAGTAAAATATACTTTTAAATTATGGAAACAAAGTAGATCTGATTGGATGTATGTATCTAACAGAGATGCGATGTCAGACTCTTAGGATGAAATCTAAAGGTTAGAATCTATAGTTAAGTGTATATATTATTATATAATATATTCCATACTGCATGCGTTTGATTTCATTGTATGCAGGTAGGAAGGAAGCTTAAAGAGTCAGTAGGAAATAGATATGTGTATCACTAATTTCGTGTGTATTAGAAATTACATCTCTGTCTCTTTAGATCCCAATCTACGTATCCTCGATCTAGTGCATAGGAGCAGCCTTTAACCCGATCTACGGTAAGGTAGTAAAAAAGAATAGATCCTTTCCTTTGCATGGCTCTGCCCTTTATTTATTAATAAAGGATTTATGTGGAAAACTACTCACAGCCAGTCTTCCATTGTTTAGTTGTTTGCACTAGGCTTATTATAGACAACCAGAAACCTTCAGCTTAGATCCTGGGAAATTTCCTTCCTTATTCACTCATTACTGCCAGAATTGATGAGATCAGATTAGATGATTTATATATTTTGGATTATGTTTAATTATTTTAAAACTATTGATAGATTTATTTTTATTTTGTAATTTCTTGATTTTCTCTACAATTGGACTACTGTTTTCGTAGGATAGCTACTCACAGTTAGTCTTGCATTGATTAGTCATTTGAAATGCCTTATTATAGACAACCAAAAACCGTCAGCTTAGGTCCTAGGAAACTGCCTTTGTTATTCATTCATTACTGCCATAATTGATGAGATCATATTAGATGATTGCTATATTATGGATTATGTTTAATTATTTTAAAAATATTGATAGATTGATTTATATTTTGTAATTTTTTGGTTTTCTTTGCAATTGGACTACTCTTTTCGTTGGAAAACTACTCACAATCAGTCTTTTATTGCTTAGTCGTTTGAACTGCCTTATTATAGACAACCAGAAACCTCCAGCTTAGATCCTAGGAAGCTGCCTTCGTTATTCACTCATATATTGTGGATTCTAATGATTGTTGTCTTCTTTAATGAATTCCATTTATTATATACACAGTTTCATATCAAAAAGGGTTTGGCTTTCATTCTAAATTCTCCCTCTCTGTGAACTGTGAGAAATGTAATTGTGAGAAAGATAAGATGCAATCCATTAATGTTACCCCTCAGTGTTGATGTTTGTCAAGTGGTATCAAATATCTTGGGGTTTTTTCAGTTTCTAGATGCAGCCATGAAAAAAATGAAAAATGCCATATCATGCGGTTAAAAAGATTATGTCAGCAACTCAAATAACTCTTTAGGCTCTCTACTGCATTTAATAATTTTGCTAATAATTTAAAATCCTGCCGCAAAGATGAAAAAGAAATTTTAAATGCAAATGGAAAATCAACTATTTTTAAAGAAATGAAATCTATTTGTTGGGAACATTTTCGTTCTGTAGGGAGCACCATAAAAGGAAAAGTATAGTTCTAGAACCAATAGAAATAAAAACATAAGAATGCACATAACATAAAATTAATTTAAATAATGTACCGTGTGTAGCCTTGTCAATTAAGAGGAAATCATGCACGCTAGGAACCCTTCATGGGCTGAAATGACTGGTCAATGGCATACCAAATAGAATACATTAATATTCTCCCTGCATTTATGCAACTTTATAACATATTGCTACAATCACCCTGAGAACGTATTAGTGTGGCAAAAAGGGCACTTCCTTACTATTGAACAATAGAGTCTCATATATTCATCGCTTTTGGAGTTCTCTTTAAATGGTTTCTACTATCTTTGGTACATATTATATTTGGTATATATTGGTCCTGACACACATTGAAATGACATTTGATTTTTTATGTAGCCACCATAATTCATTCCAATTGTAGTGTTGAACTCCAAACAAATAATTCTTTGCAAAGGTTTTCTGATCAATTTTCTTCTTAGTCTCTTTGAGCTTAATTTATGATTATCTTTTGCTATGATTTTATCTTTCAAATCGAAGCTTGAATGGGAATTTTCTAGTAGTGCAATTTTTTTTTAGTCTGTGCTTCTAGCTTTATGATCTATGAGGTCTTTGTTACAAGTAAATTTGGGCATCATCCCAAAACATAGATCAATATCCATTAGTGTCTATCCTATCCTAAATTAGTTGATACATGCCCTAAACAATTCATTCCATTGGTGGTTTTCCTTCATGAATGTTCCACTGCTTAGCTATGAGTTGAAGTGCCCCATTGAGCCATCAATGCACCTCCAGACAACAGTAACTTCTTTGTAGAGAATATAATCCCATGCAAGGCTATGTTGTAGAGGATATAGGCCCACATTAGAGTGCATTGGTCGACTCGGAGTGAATTTTTCATTGGATTCCAATAATCTTCCCAACCTCTAGTGGCTTCTAGAAGTTGTTCCATATTTCAGCTCATCTGATAGCTTCGAATATCGACACCATGGAGCCATTAAACCTCCTATCCTCCTATTCCCATGAACAAGGAAAACTCTCCATCCATTTTTAGGAAATCCATTCAATAATTCATTTGTGTCAAACTACCTTCATCTACTTATAAATAGAGCACTGATCCTAGTGCACAAGAGAGAAAGAATTTTTGTTAAGTAGAGTTATGTTGGTGAGATCACAGCTCCTGGAGGTATTGGTTATGTATTGTTATACTATTGTATTATTGATTCCAGATGTGATGAGGGTGGGACAAAAGTTGTATGAGTGACAGCGAATCGATCAACTAGTTGTACTCTTCCTTCTACTTCATAATAAAGACATTTGTTGCTTTCGTAATGCATATATCAATGATGTTATATGTATATTTACAATTTCAATCGATTCAATTTGTTTAACTTGAATAGATCATATTTCCTTTATGTTGTTCTTTGTCTTCTATTCACCATTGCAGGTTTCAATCAAGCGAGTTTAGTTAGATTGAGAGTGATGGAAGTGACGAAGGGAGGTGAGGAAAAGCGAACATATTACAAGTAGGTTTTCCTCCCTTTGATCTATTCATTTTAAGGAAAAGGTTAGATATATTTCTTATAAGTGCACCACCACACTTAGGGGAAGCATACTTATCCGTAGGTTTGATTTACGTATAAAAAATTGGTGACCATACTGGGGATCAATGGATTGTACTTGGTGGTTTTGTCCTTGTCCATCAACATCTAGTAGAATTTACTTGCTTATTTTCAATCATTTGAATGTGTTTTAGCAAAACTAGTGTGATTGATTGCTTTTTTAGAGAGTCCTCTCACACCAACACACTGTTGGTCTTGAAATAGTGCTTTGCATAGCACTACTGGCTTAGGGACCTTGCTCTACAGTGTACTATCTCCCACTCGGGATGCGTTGCCCCTGTCACCAACCAAAATTTATCATTTTTTGTATTTTTCAAATTCATTTCAGTGTCTTGCTTGCTGAAGTTTTGAGTGATTGATTCCCTCTAGAGACTAGATTGCCTCTACTCTTCTTACCTCACTTTGGATTTGCTTGATCAATGTTTCTTTTTGTTTTCTTTGTCATTGTCAAATAGTTCCAAAGTTAAATTTTACATTTGATCAATTCATTATTTTCAAAAAGAGGAATTGTCGTTTCAGTCTTTGTTTCTCTTAAAAATTTTGAGTGATTGTTTGTGCATTAGTTTCTTTTTCTTTCATCTAAATTTAAAAGAAATTGAAAAGAAAAGCATGCATTTGGATATAGGGATTGTGAGTGCTGCATAGGAATAGTTTATGGAAATTGCATTTAGATGTGCTCATTGTTGATTTCATACTATTTGATTTCTCTATCCCTTGTAGCTAGTTTTTCATTGTCGAAAATAAATTCGAAACGAATGCTTATCATTCTAATTGCATTCTAGGAATGTTTAATACATCTTGTGGTGAACCAAAAAGACAAACTGGTAAGTAAGATCAACATAAAATTTATTTGAATCTATCTAAGGAAGCATTGTAACATTAACGATAATATTTAGAGGTCTCGAATAGAAGATGTGTTCCAACGTCATTAAACATAGTAGTTCTCGTTAATTGCCTGCGATATATTATGAGTGTGATACCTCATTCCACATACATAAGAATATTGGAGCTCGTCCACGTACTTTCGGGTATATCAGGCGGTGTTCTAGTACAAAAAGTATAAGGGGATGCTATCACTATGTAGTTTCACATTAGACATCACTAATATGGATTGGGCCTCCACGTACATTCGCTTATATTTGGGAAGACAACTTTAGGTTTCTTACCATCCATAGGTAACCGATTCAGCTTCCTATTACATGTGATACACAAAACACAACATTCGTGGAGATTTCCTCGATGTACATAAGACCTAGTTTACTGGCGTGGTATATTTTACTTCACAATTTCTTGGTAAACCTTTTTCCTAGTATTACCCTCTTTTTGTTTATTTTTTTTTGTATAAAATTAATAAAAAATTGTGGAAGAATATCAACCCTTTCCATGTCATTCGCGTAGGAAAACAAATAAACCACCATTACCGCTAGATGATACACCTATTAGATGAAGTCATGTTCATCCTTCTGAGTCCGATACCTTTGGAACTCTTGGTGCTACATCATCTAATATACCAGAGACATATGATCCTTTGGGTACTGAGTCTCGAGTCGTTTCAAATGATCCTAGTTTATCTTCTACTATCGAGTCAGAACCCTCATAGTTACCTGAGGACACTGAAATCCAATCCAGTGAAATAGTAAATCCAGAAACCAAGCTTGTTCATCTAGAAGTTGATCCGGATCCCATTGTTCTTTTAGCAGAACATCTTGATCTCGAATTTGAACAACAAGAAGTTTTCCCAGTGCAACCGTCTGATCCTCAGTCATCCGTAAGTGTAGATTCTTCCTATTTACCACAAAGTTTACTACCTGAAATTTATCTCGGGCCTGATGGTGAAGTAATTCCACCTAGTTTGATTTCAATAGAGGAAGAACTTCACAAAGAGACAACCCCTTCAACTCCCACTCATTTTGGGCCAGCGCTTCATTTTTATTAGTCTTTTCCTCATTTGACCTGCTCTGCTCCTGTTGATCCTTTTCACTCTCAAGTTCTCGTAGATTCGTTAGAGTATTTGCAGGGTTATTTAACCATGAAAGAGACAACATCCAAAACTGTACCATCTGTTATAGCTGCAACAACATCTACTGTTACTTCATCTTTAATGTTTTTGATGACACTCGAGTCTCATCTTTATGGTGGTCCGTCCATCCCACTGGGTTACCAGGCTTTAAACGGAACCTACTCTGGTGTCTCCTCTAGTCCATAGACTTGGCCCATGTCATCATCTGGAATTCTATCTAGTTCATCACTTATGAGTACTGAATGGTCTAATCCTTTATTAACTTCATCAGCTCAATATCAGGCCGGTCCATCCAATAACCATCCTTCTTATCCAGTATCTGCTAGATACCCATCATATGAAAGTCAGTATGTTCAATATCCTTATACTCCATATGATGGTGGGCCACAGAAGTACTCTGTTGTATTTAGGTGAATCAGATGCTTAAATGCATGTTTGTCAATGGTAGCCTACTTTTCCTGTTTAGCCACAAACATTTGTGTATCAATATCAACAAGTTCAACCTATTGCATCTGTGCCTAATATGCCTATTATTTA
Source organism: Pinus albicaulis (assembly GCA_034641835.2). Lineage (NCBI taxonomy): Eukaryota > Viridiplantae > Streptophyta > Pinopsida > Pinales > Pinaceae > Pinus > Pinus albicaulis. The sequence continues at coordinate 822,846,873 of CM076571.1, forward strand.
TTCTATGTCTAATGTTCAGTCTACTCAAGTGGATCCTTCAACCCCTAACCCTCGAGTTTTGGTTCTACAGACTTTGTCTTCCCAGGCTGGTATTCAACAACCATATTTATCAGGAATTTCGCAACCGCATGGTAGTTTACCTTTGTCACAAGCTTCTACTAGCCCTGTGTATTCACAACTGGGTCCAAATTATCATGATAGGGAATTGCTTTATCATATTCCATGGTAGCCACACCAACCATTCCCACACTATCAAGCTTATCCAGGTCCTAGTCAATAAACAATAGCGAGAGCATAAAACATAAAACAGATATACACAGATATTTTCCCCTGGATCCCAAATTGGGATGACCAAATTGATTTTTCATTATATTCCTTTTAGTGTTACAACACATATATATATACATGCCGAAGTATACATAAACCCCAATCCATTAACCCTAGATTAGAACATGATCATAGTTCCCTTGACGGAATCTACAAAATACTAGGGGCCGAAAACCATCATGCCCCAAAACCATGTGCAAACCCATGCAAAACACCATGGGCGAGTCCGCTCACCAAAAATAAGGACCAAAAAAATTTTCCCGGGAGACTGCACCCGATGCAATGTACAGGGGGTGCTATCGCCCCCTGGCATGTGACTAGTCATGGAAAGAATATAACACATACCCAACATTCTCCCACTTGTTGTTTTCTTTCCGAAGGGGGCCACAGGAGAGCTGAGTCATTAGCCCAACTTTGAGACACCCATTGTTTCTCTACACCAAGAGAACTTCTGAATGCTCACAGACTTTGTGAATGCATCTGCAACATTCTTCAAAGTGTCCACCTTTACCAGCAACATCCTTTTAGCCTCAACCATATATCTCACAAAGTGATATTAAGCATCAATGTGCTTTGTATTTGAATGATAAGCAGGGTTCTTAGCTAAGAAAACTACACTTTGGCTATCACAGTCTATCCTTATAGCTTGCTACACTAACCCCATACTTGAACACAATCTTTGCAACCAAACTGCTTCCTTTCTTGCATGAGTGGCTGCCATGTCTTCTTCCTCTGTAGTTGAAAGAGCCACTAAAGACTACCTTTTACTCATCCAACTAACTGTACCTCCAAATAGGCTAAACATATACCCACTTGTAGATCTTCTTTGGTCTAGATATCCAGCCTAGTTTGCATCAAAAAAACCACAAATGTCCAACACTCTTTCCAATCCCGGTTTTCCCTAGTATCACAAGCCATAATCACTAGTGCCACGCAAATATCTGAAAACCCGCTTCACTATTGTCCAATGCTCCTTCCCTAGGTTTGACATAAACCTGCTCAATACTCCCACTGCATGTGCAATGTCTGGTATAGTACAGACCATTTCATACATCAGGCTACCCACTGCACTTGCATATGAAACATGGGACATATCATCCTCTTCTTCTTGTGTCTTGGGAAACTATTTAGCAAACAAATTTTTACCTATAGGAGTCAAAAAATTCACCGGTTTACTATCCTGCATATTGAACCTCTACAATATAGTCTCGACATACTTCCTCTAGTTTAACTAGAGCTTCCTCTTTGCCTGATCTCTCTTAATTTCCATGCCCAAAATATAGTTTGCAACGCCAATATCCTTCATGTCGAATTTGGAGAACAATTGGGTCTTCAAATCTTGGATAATTTCTTTGTCATTTCCAATCAACAACATATCATCCACATACAAGACCAAATAAATAACACGGTCACCACTTAATTTAAAATAAACACAGTGATCCTCCTTGCTTCTGGTGAAGCCAAGTCCCCGTATATAGGTATTAGATTTCTGATACCACATCCTTGGTGACTGTTTTAACCCATACAAAGACTTCTTTAACCTACATACCAATTCTTTCTTTCCATTCACCATAAAGCCTTTAGGTTGTTTCATGTAGATCTCCTCTTCCAGATCCTCGTGAAGAAACATTGTCTTCACATCCATTTGTTCTACCTCAAAATCAAATGCAGCAGCAACAGATAGAAGTAATCTGATAGAAGTAACTTTGGAAACAGGAGAAAAAATATCACCAAAATCAATTCCCAACACCTGGGAATAACCTTTTGCTACCAACCGAGATTTTTATTTCTCCACCTTGCCTTCTGCATTCATATTCTTCTTAAACACCCATTTTCTCCCAATGGTCTTCCTTCCAGCCGGTAACTCCACCAGATCCCATGCCTCATTTTTATGCAAGGATGCCATTTCATCAACCATGGCCTCCTTCTAGAGTTTTCCATCCTATGAATATATTGCCTCCATGACAGTTCTGGGATCATCAACAGTTATAGTTAAAGAAAAATTTGAACAGAAAGAAGATGGACTATACCTTTCTGGTTGTCTTATTTCCCTAATTGATCTTCTCATAGCTAGATTTTGTGGCTCTTCCTCTTCTGAGTCTTCTTCTATTGTAGAGTCTGATTCATCCTCCGTTAGCTCAAACTCTATCTTCTCAGGTCCCTTTGGTAGGAATTCATGTTTAAAAACATATTTCACCTCTCTAAACACCAAATCTTGGATGTACACAACCTTCCTTGTTTCCAGGTTCCAAAGCTTGTAACCCTTTAAACCATCCTTATACCCAATAAAGATGCACCTTTCAGATTTGTTATCCAACTTGGTCCTTTTCTCCTTTGGAACATGTACATATGCATCACATCCAAATACCCTTAGATGTGAAAGAGAGGGTTTCATACCAGTCCATACCTCATGTGGATTATTATCCTCCAGCGCTAATGAAGGTGATCTGTTAACCAAGTAACATGCAGTCTCCACTGCCTCTGCCCATAATTCTTGTCCTAACTCGGTACCAATAAGTATGCTTCTTTCCTTTTCCATCAACGTTCTGTTCATTATTTCTGCAAATCCATTTTGCTGAGGTGTGTATGGAGTAGTATTTTGCCGTGATATACCACACTTCTTACAGAACTCTTCAAATTCCCTCTTGCAGAACTCCCCAACATTATCTGTCCTAAACACCTTTATCTTCTTCTCTGTCTAGTTTTCTACCAGAGCCTTAAATTCTTTAAATATGTCAAAGACTTCAGATTTATTCCTCAAGAAATATGTCCATGTATTCCTTGAGAAGTCGTCTATGAATGAAACGTAGTACACAGACTTACCCAGTGATGGAACCGACACAGGTCCAAACACATCACTATGCACAAGCTCTAATATCTTGTTTTCCCTCTTAGCACCAGAAAGAAAACTCACCCGATTCTGCTTTCCATATACACAATGTTCACAGAAATCGAAATTCAGAGAGCTATTAGACATACCTTCTACCATACCATTTCCATGTAGCTGTATCTGAAGGCCCTTCTCTCCAATATGTCTAAGCCTTTGATGCCATAACATGGTATTTTCTCCAGAGACCGCTAGGCTTTCCGCTCCACTTTTGGGAACCACATAACTATTGCACCCAACAATAATAGTGCTTCCCTGAATATTGTAAAGAGTTCCAATCCAAACTCCCCGCATTAATACTAGTGCTCCCCAAACCATCTTACGGGTATCTTTCTTGAAAATTGTTTCTACACCTGCATCATCCATCTTGCTTACAGAAATCAGATTCCTTGCCAATGCAGGAATGTGCAGAACACCAAGAAGTGTTCTAATCCTTCCACCTTGCAGCTTTAGCTTGAATTTTGCATGTCTGACAATTTTGGCCTTCCTATCATCACCTAAGAAGACATCATTGTCATCATATTTCTCATACTCACAGAACCACTCCCTATGGGGAGTGAAGTGAAAGGATGCACCCGAGTCAATCAACCATGACTCATGATCTACATGTGTATTTGAAGAAGAAGCCAAATACACATCCCCACCTTCATCTGAGGTGGTTTTTGCCTTTGCAGAAGGAGCATCATTAGATCCCTTTCCTTTCATAGGAGCTTTAGATATGCAATACTTTTTGTAGTGCCCTTCCTTTCCACATTTCCAGCACACCTTTAGAAACTTTCCAGGAGATTTAGATCTCCCACTCGAAACCTTATTCTTGTTTCTATTATGGGACCTTCCTTATATAGATAAGGCATCTTCATTCTGATCCTCCATATTTCTCCGTCTCATTTCCTCTGATAGCAAGGCTGAGACAGTGTCATCAAAATTCAAGGTAGTTATATTGCTACCTATTGTAATAACCAGACTATCCCACGAATCTGGTAGAGAACAACACAAACTGATGAACTTATCTTCATCTGAGATTTTAATATCAACAGATGACAACTGACTTACCACAGTATTGAAGGCATTCAGATTATCTGTCACCGAGTCTCCATCCTTTATCCTCAGGTTATATAGAATTTTCTATAGGAACAATTTATTCAATAGAGACTTAGATTGGTACAAAGTCCCTAGCTTGTCCCACAAGGTCTTTGCCGTAGCTTCCCTAGATACATTCAACAATACTGAATCTGAGACACACAACCATATTGTGCTCTTTGCCTTTAGATCTAGCTTCTTCTAACATTTTTGTTGGTTTAGTACCCAGATCTACCACGATCCACTAATCTTTATCCACCAGCAGATCCTCCATCTTGAGCTTCCACAACTCAAAACTCTGACCATTAAATTTCTCGATATATATCTTCCCGCCACTTGTCATCTTCTTTCACCGCAAGAATCGATCCCGTAGATCTTCCACTGAACAAGGTCTACCTCAAGCCTGAGAAAAAAACCCTCAGCAGTAAACACGTCCCCTTGAAGCCGAAACAACTCTGATACCAAATGTAGGTTTTAACCCTATACAAATTATCTACAAATGAATCTTAAAAATAGAAAATAAACAATAGCGAGAGCATAAAACATAAAAAAAATATACAAAGAGATTTTCCCCTGGAACCCAAATCGGGATGACCAAATTTATTTTTTATTATATTCCTTTTAGTGTTACAACACATATATATACATGCCGAAGCATACGTAAACCCCAATCCATTAACCCTGGATTAGAACATAATCGTTGTTCCCTTGACCGGATCTACAAAATACCAAGGGCCGAAAACCATCATGCCCCAAAACCATGTGCAAACCCATGCACAAAACCATGGGTAGGTCTGCCCATCAAAAATAAGGACCAATTTTTTTTTCTCGGGGCGCTTCCCCGAACCTTGACAGGGCAGGCTGCCACCCCCCCATGAACCCCTTGCTGTGCTTGACACAACGTACAGGGGGAAGCTATCGCCCCCTCACGTGTGACTAGTCATGGAAAGAATATAAGACATACCTAACACCTATCTGGGTTACCAACAACATAATCCATTTGTTGGTATGCAAAGGCCTATTGCCCAAGTGATTACATCTTATCCTAGTTATGCTAAACGTGACCTTAATCAACAGTTTCCATTTGTTGAAAAACTAAAGTTACCTTATTTAAATTAGCTCACCAATGATCCCATTCATTATTTACCTTGGTGTCCAGTGATTCCTCATAAATTACCCTCGGAAATTCCCAAATTCAATGGAAATTCTGGAGAATACCCGTCTACGCATGTCATGACTTATCATTTATGGTGTTCATATAATTCCTTAAATGATTATTTTGATAAATTGCATATTTTCCAGCGAACAATTACTGTTCCAGCTGTGAAGTGGTATCATGAATTACCACGAGCTTCTTTTGATAACTTTATAGCTTTAGCCACTAATTTTTTAACCCACTTCTAGTTACCCATAAGATATGAAACTGGAACGAAACTTTTGACAAGATTTAAACATACCACTGCTAATCATATATCAGATCATACACATGAGTGGCGTCGTCATTGTCGAATGGTTAAAAAATTTGTTCCTGATCAACTTTTAGCTGAGTGTTTTATTAAGTCCTTATTGCCATCTATCACCAAGGATGTTGCCAAAGGTGGTGTTGTCACTGAAGAGAAAGTAATTGCATATGTTATTGGCTCGAGGGGTCCTAACCTAGGTTTAGAGGTTCAAGGTTTGCCAAAAAACCCCTATACTACTGGCCCTTTCGGTAGTGACCCGCTTGCATAGGCCAAAGTCTCACTGGAAGTAGTATGGGAGGGTGTTGGAACCAGGTTTCCGCACCCTAGGAGAGGGTGGGTAAGTCAAGCCAAGCTACATTCAACTCTATAGCTACCAGATCGTATGGTGCAGAACCCAAATCTACTCTTATCCTTCACATCCATGTGCACAGTAACAATGATAGTCACAGTAATCAACAGATTATGAACTCACATAATGATAACGCAGCTATGAAGTGAAACAGAAAAAATCCAGATCGTAGCAGAAACAAGTAACACAAGTATGTTTGCAGCTTAAGTCAATAATACCACAGAATATATTAAGTAACCAAACATCACATATTCATATCACAGTAATTCCAATGGATTCAAATATTCAACAATACTTTCGCATTCATTAATCCTTTAGATCTACTTACAATACCCCAAAACCAAACCTGCGCACATAGCAGCAGGGTCCGCACACAGTAGCATAAGTCCTTACCCAACAACCCTAACTATATCTATTAGTTCGCACTTAGCATCAATCTCTTTTCATTCTTCCTCTATATTATAACTAAAAAAGGCTCAACTACTTATACTATTTTAGCCTACGCATCCAATGGTCCACAAACCATGGTTTGTGGACTCTTGGTCTACCCTTGACCCATTTACAATGCCTTAGGGCCTTTGAACCTCCCAAAAACCCCCGCGTTAGACTAAATATAATAAAAAATATACAAAAAGGACCAGTTTCGCAGCTTGCAGGAGACCCTGTTCCAACAATCCCCCAACACAATCTTGTGATTCGTCCCGAGTCACTGCGATGGTAGGTTCTCCACCTCTGCACATAGTGCAGTGATGGTAGCGATTAGTGGAGACAACACCTCTTGACTCTGATTAGCGGCGCTCTGCGCAAGGTCCACAAGGTTTTTGGATGTTGGTCCTTCAGTTGCCGTGGTGATGCTTTCCAATGTCTGGTTTTAGTCGTGTGACCGCACCATCTGCATCTTGTGAGAGCTGGAGGGCTGTGGTAGCCCATGGCTTCAAATTTTCTTTGATGACGTGATTCTTGCACCATATTTTCTCAATCTCACCCTGGAGAGCGCTGCTGGTCCTCAAATGTGCTAACCATTGTGCAAGCACCAAGGTTGGCAATGTAGCCTCGACTTGTGCGAAATCTTCTTCCCACTGTCATAAGTCCTGAATGAGCTTTTGGAGGGCCGGATTGAACTATACCTTGGTCCAGACCTACATGGCTGACTCTAGAAACTGGGCGCCCTGAGAAATATTCCCTGTGACAGTGTTCGTAGCTTCGGTCACCAGCGCAGTGCGCTGGGCTCGTACCTTTGACGACGTGGTAGGTTGTAATGTGGCCTATAAGTAAGATATTTTCTTCTCTAGCTATGCCTTGATGACCTGCATTTCTATTCGAGACACTTTTATTGTTGCAACCATACTTTCTACCTTGGCCGGAGGCATAGCTACGACCAGGATCCTATCCAGAACCTCCGTGTAAAGCTGGTGGATCACTGTTTCAAGCTCCACTTGTTGCGATACAATGAGGGACCCTTCGGAATTTTTCAACGTGATGGTCCACTTGGCCACACTGAGCTGTCGATGCACCTCCAGGTTGAGATGGTGGATCTCCCGGATCATGGCGGTGTGGAGACCTTGTAATGCCTCGTTGGGCAACTTGGCTAGATCCAAGTGTATCCCTGTATCTACTTGGATTTGGGTTCCTACAAGGGTAGTGCTAGGCAAGGAGCAAAGATGGATTTCTTTCAGAGCTAGCACTCTACTGTTGGTTGCCAAGGGAGCCAGTCACTGAATTACACTGGTCTTCATCGTATCTGCCTTCCATTGGAGGGTGCGAACCTCAGTCTGAAAGGTGTTAAGTGTAGCCTTATTTTGTTCCTCTATGGTTGCCCATCTATCCTCTATAGCTAGTGTAATTGCATCCATGATTTGCTCAAGGTCACCGTCAGTTAGCATGACCATCGCATCATATTCCTGGCATTGGGCGCGCTACTTTTTTTGGGACCCTTTCTCAAGCTCGCTTGGCCTCTTCGTATTCTAGAGGGAGGTGGTATATTTTTTATTTTTCCCTTGCACGCTCAGTTCTAGCTACTAACCAACCCAGGCGTCTTTGTCAGTGATTTGTGATAGCTGTGAGTCCCTTTCCATGGCTCGTTGTTGGTCCTGTGGTTTCCTTGGGGTCGATAGGGGAGGTCACCCCTGTTGTGTAGGTCCCTTCGATGCTTTTTTCACCAGGTATGAAGCCACTCCTCCACGTAGGGAGCTAGAGTGCAATTATCCTATCAATTTATTCATCCCTCGACCCAAACATGACTTCCTCAAGTTTGGGCTCTGTAGGTTTCGAAGCTTCCGCGGGACTAGGAGCTGCTATTCTAGTGGGAAAAGGGTCTTTCAATTCTAGGGGCCTATTGGCAGCGAGAGTGGGTTTCTTTGCCATGAAAAAGATGCTAGAGGCCTATAGAACCATGCAACCTAAAGAAAATACATACAGGTTATGGAAGTGATACGGAACTGTTGTTTGAGCTAGCCGTCCTACTTTATAGTGCCTATGATCATCCAAGGGTAGGGTAAGTGTCACTCAGAACTTACCATCGAGTAAATGGTAAAAAATATCAAGGAATAGCCCCATTAATTGCTAGCTGCCCACTCCACTCAATGGAAACTTTTCCTCTTTACCAAATTTTACTGTTCCAACGATCACTTTTCGCTCCATATGTGCATTAAGTGAACCTGCTGAGCTTGGAAGAAATTTCTGCGCCTCTTGTGCATCCTCCCCCAACACAGGCTTGTTCCTAAGGTACTTCACAACCAAGGACATGTTTTCCCAACAGATGTCATCCTAACCAACCTAGACCCCCTTCGTAAACAAGTCTCTCAGAGGTGCTGTAAATAGCGCATATTCCCAAACAAATTTTCTGTAATACCCTGCATGGCCAAGGAGGGAACACAACTGTTTCCCTATTGTGAGAGTCTCCAAATATATGATAACTTTTCCTTCTATATCCGTATCCCCATTCTTATCCAACGTAGGGTGCATCCCATGGCTACTCATTTGTAGCTTGAGTGGACCTGTAGTCATGTGCACCCCTTCCAATTCTGAGCCAGAAGCAGCTTGCGGATAATAATTTTCCTTTTTCAGGGCTAGGCTACGGTAGTTGACCATGCTTGTTATCCGTGTTTCCCATGTGGGTATTTCCGGTTTGATAAACAAGTGCGATTCACCCCATACCCCAGTGTTAATGTCCCACAGGACTGCATCAAGTGCCTCCGTCCCGCCTACTAACCCAAATGTTCCCAGGAATTCTTCCTTCAATGTCCCCCAGTGGTGGGTGCGCCGACATAGCTCCGCATATAAGTACCATGCCGAAGGAAGTGGCCCTAGGGCATGAATCAACAGGTGAACCCACTATTTAGTCATCTTGTCACACCATTATTCTTCCCATGCAAACAAATATTTGCGTGTATCTTATGATCCAAGGAATGTCTTGACCCGCCCATTGGTTGGGGCTTCAAATCGTAGGATCATCATATCCCAAAATTCCTCCCAATCCTGGAATGCCTCCTAATGCCTCTCCCACTAGCGCGCAGGTGTTCCATGCATGGCTAGCTTAAGGGCCCATAGCCTTCGTCCTTTGGGAACCTCAGCTTCGAATGCTCATAAAAATTCCTTAATGATACCAGAACCATCAAAGTAGGGTAGGTCTCTTACCTCTGAAGAATTGTAGTGGAAATCCCTTGTGACTCGAAGAAATCATAGCGCCGAGACATTGTGCAACCAGTTTTTCCAATTCTCCATCTCCCCATCAAAGTCAGAGAAGCATTAATTTTCCTTTTCCCAACAGAGTACTCCACCCACTGTGGGGTTGATCTAATCTTTGTCTCGTGCAGTCAACTTGTAAATGTGATCCACCTCCTCTTCATTGCACACTAGCTCTATGTATCGTTCGCCTTCCGCAGGAGCTAATGGTACTATCACCCTTGTATCGTCATTTTCAAACACCATGATTCTCTTTTTGAGGTTGATGATACCACCCATATATTTAGCCTAGTCCAACCCTAAGAGCATAGGGTAGGGGTCCGCATCTTCTACAATTTCAATTACCTCAAAGTCAGCTCAGACCTTTACTCCTATGACATCGACCATAGTTTTAGACAACCTTCCTAATGGGATGATTTTCTGCTGATTTTCGATGCGCAGCTGAATGGTGGACCATTCCAACTTAGGCTCTCCCATTCGTTTCCAAGTCTGTTTAGGTAACATGTTTGCATCTGATCCTAGGTCCAAAATAAACTTATCCATTTTGTAGTCACCAATCTGCGTAGTCAACCACATTTCTCTCCCGGTGTGTTTCTTATACCTATATAGCTTGTGCACATCCTTGACCTTAGGGGGTAGATTGGGTCACACTGCACAACTATCTATTAATGACTGAAGATTCTCCATAGCCTTTGGGTTGCGAAACAGCTTCATACATGCCTGCAAAAAGGGCTCGAATTCCTCATTTTCCTTGAGGTTTGTAGATACCTGAGCAGTAGCTGCCTCCGCCTCAGCAAAGTCCTTGCGAACTGTGAAAATTCCTTCTTTTCCCTTCTTTAGGTCCAAACCTTCTTGTTTAATAATTGCTTCTCGGATCAGAGGTTCCATTGTAGCCTCCTCCTCAGGTCCCCTAGTGGCCATCCCACTACGTGTCACAACATTCACACTTGGACCTTTGTCTCACAACTCAACCTTAACTCTCTATACATTCTGCGTAGGTGTTAGCTGCTTTTACTGCATTTTTTCTATCAAGATTTGACAATCTTCAACTGCATGGACCAGCTGTCTGCAATATTGACAGGATTTTCTTGTAGGGTTTGGATAGTCCCTTGCAAAGTGTCTAGACTCTCCACAGTTATAACAGATTAGCTGACCTCGTCCTCGACCTGCACTTTCACCTCTCCCTCCTCCCCTGCCCCTTGATGGGGAGCCACCTATGCCTGCGAGGGTTCTTAGCAACGCAGGGTTTGATTGTACTCTATATAAGTTTCCTTGATTAATCATAAAATCATACGTGCGGCAGTTTTGTTCATCATGTCCCACCGATCTGCAGAACCTACACCATTACTGCTTTACCTATATAACATACGCAACAAGGTAGGGACAGTGGTTGATATCATGCAGCCCCGCAATGAGACAATCATCGCAGCATAGCGCTGGCCCACTGGGTCTCGCAGCTTCCCTAGGGTGCAATGGGCTAGGTCCCCCAACCTGCATATAGTCTGCGAACAGAGGTCAGTTATCCTTGGTATGACCATTCACCCGCCATCGTATGCACCATCTCTCGGGACTAGCCTCTGCCCCCTCGTTCCTTCCACAAATTCTAGATCTCTATGTGCATCACTTCCAGCTGTCCCTAGATCTGTTGGAAGCCCAACTGAGTCTCGTCCCAAGGCACAACTTCTAACTTCATGGCACCCTCCAAGGCTTTCTCCTGCAATTCAAAAGTTTGGTGCCCCATAGGTACACGCAGGCGAGGTAGCAACATAGCAATGAACCATTATGTATGTTGTCTATCATCATATTGGAATCCCCCTTCTCTGATCACCTTCTTCAGTCGCTGGTCGGCCTCCCACACAGATTCAGAAGGCCCTTTCTTGAAATCCTTTAGATCAACCACAATTTGAGAATAGGACTTAGGTTTCTTGAACTGCTGTTTCAGGGCGTTCTTAATATCTTCAATGGTTGCATTTGTGTTTTGGCCGATGTATCCCATGTACCAGTCCAAAGCTCTTCCTTCGAAGGCAAGGGACAACAGTGCCTTTTTCACTGCATCAATAGCTACATTCTGCGCAATCCATACCAATCTTACAATAAACCAGAAATGATCCATGTCTTCATCTCCCACTGTTGGAGAGGTAAATCCCCTCTGCGGAAAGAGTCTATCCCACTAGCCCTAGAGTGGGTCTAGCATCAAAATAACATGCTACGATACCGATTCCTAGTTACAAAAGACAAAGCTATGATAGATAACCTACCTCAAGTCCTACGCTGCTGTTGTTGAAGAAGAAGCGTTGCTTCCCGTTCCTAGATTGAAAGATCACAATCCTTCTGCTCACCGCGTTTGAACACTTGTACACATGCAGAGAAGAAATGATAGCATACAACGTAATAATTCAAACATGTAACTATCAATCAGTCGGAAAATATTGAACTAAATTGCATTACACAGATAAGAAATACAACAATGGAACCAATAATGTAGTTGAGCATATATTAAAATGTGAAAGAAATATTACAACTGGGTTCTGATGTCGCGTTCTTCCTTTGGCAGGGATTCCAGCAAAGCATGTCTCACAAAGCTTGTCGGGAATTTAGAAAATGATCTCTCTCTTACGGGGTTCTCCTTGGCTCTGCTCTCAATAGTCGCTCAACTATAGTTTTCTTCCCAAATGTTCAGCTAGGTTGCAAATAGAGAGGGCAGGATTTTATAAAGGGAGAAGGAGAGTTTAGGCTCCCTATAATCATGGGGGAGAGTCCTATCTCTTAGAAAGGTTCCATGAGAGGTGGAAAACCTCTTCCTAAACAAAGAGATCCAGAGCCAAACAACCCAACCTCTTTTTGATGATTCATTCCCGAGGTGGTTAAAGGAAACTTCTGCCTCAGTTTGTTAAAAAAAATTCAAAAACAGGTTGGCACGGGTATAACCCAAGGACAGAGCACCAACTAGCATGCCCACTAGTGTATATTTTCCCCATTGGTGCAAGGGATGAACTGGCTACTCACGCCAATACCAAAACATGGGTTTTTGGAGCTTTTATGAGGAAATGTTCTCAAGGAGAATTCTTGCCCTTATGAAAAAGGATGTCATCAAGGTGTTTTCAGGAAATTTTACTGTTCAAAGGTCATGGGAATAGTCCTCCAATGTACGGGACAAGGGATTGCAGGGACAGTGAAAAAATTATGTGTAACATATGCCCCCTAAAGCATGAGGTCTCAGAGATAGGGAGGGGTGAAATGCTTTACGAGAACGCGTTCAACTAAAAACATTGCCATCGGAAAACCTACGAATCCAAATGCAAGTGATATCTCTGATACATGATATGTGGTATGGGCACAGCCATCCGTAATAAAGTGTACAAAAACTGAGATCCAAGGTATGGATGCAACCATCTAGTAAAATAAGGATCAACAAGTGGACTCAGGTATGGTCATAGCCATCCAATCAAAAGAGTCATGTAACAAGTCATAATAATCCACAAAGAACCTGTAGCATGGATTTCATTGGACAAAATCTAGGGTCTTGTGCTCCATCTCAAACTAAACAAAGTACAAGTTTGAGCATGCGAATATGTGAGCTGAAGTAGAACATGCAAGAACATCGTCTGATTACCAGCCAATGATGAAAATTGTTAACAGACGTGAGAGAAACCACCAATAATGACAATGGATTTCAAGGTACAAGAGGTACAATCCACGGAATGTGAACATGGATCTGGCATCGAACACCTGTAGAATCATTCGATCGAAGGCTAATAATGAAAACCTTGCACCATATGAGAAGAACCTGCCATTGAGGCATGTAGGTTCCAAGGTACCTAAAAGGAATCTCTAGATCAATTTCTTGGATAATGAGCTGAAGTCAAAAGGAAGTGACCTTGATCAAAGGTGGGCCATAATTTTTCCCACATCATCGACATGAGACAGAGGAACATGATATTTGTGAATCAAGACCAACAGAGAATCAGAGGGAGGTTGAAAACTGTAGAGGCCAACTTCTCTTGAACATATCGACTGCACGACACTAGATTTGGTAGTATTTGACATCAAGGGATCTGAGGTCATGGTGACGTGGCAAAGAGTAGATGAGTGGTCAAAATATATTACCCAAACCCATGAAGGCAAGAAGATAAAGAGATGAGATCTCCCCAACCCGACATGAATGTAGACAAGTTCCATGTTCAAGAGCGACATACTTCCGATACGACTATGATTTTGGTTCCATTTTCCCCCACCATTTCTGGTGAGTACCCCAATTATTTTTGGAAACAAGCTTGAAGGGGATAACATGTGCTTGCGATGTAACTTTGTCCTTCAGAAAAATCCAACCTACTACATTTTACGAGCTCTAGGAATGAGAAACTCGAGTAACATCATTGCGACAGAGTCTGATGTCATCAGTTTTTAACAAGTCTGACAAAGGAATAACTCGACATCTTTTCAAATTTCGAGAGTTTGAAAAGAAGGAAGAAAATAAAACTCCAATAGTCCCTTTTCGCAGATAGTTCCTTAGATTCGAAAAGGTGGAAAACTGTGTCTGAGAAAACCTCCTAGTCACCATAGGCTAGGGTATTCCTTTTTTGTAAATAATCTATCCCAGCCCTAAAAAGGGGTAAACGTATACTGGGTATATATCACTTCATAGCCAATTTAACGAGCTCAAAACGACAAGTGACTCGGCAATATTTTCAGTTTTAGAGAGTTAGAAAAAAGCTGAAAGGTGACTCCAGTAGTGACTTTTTCGTGTTTTTACCGAGTTCGAAAAAGTATAAAATACAACTCATCTCTTCGTCAAAACCATGTGAAAAACCTGTTGTTGCACAAAAATACACGTGTAAAACATATTCGACAAAAATAATGAGAAAATATATCGAAAAACATGTTTTAAAACCTATTTTAGGACATTGAAAAGTTATAAAAGACCAATAGTGGTAAAAAATATTTACTTTTCACTTTTACCTCTTTGCAGAGCAACAATGACTGTAATGTCCCAAATTTTGCAATAAAGTATTTGGGACATTAATCTTGCTTTTATTTTAATAAAAGGAATAAAATGGGTGAGGGAACCCATGTAGCATTTTAATAAACACTCCTATGGTGTAAAAGGTCACTTAAGTGTTTTAAGTTAGTAGCCCAAGTATGAAAAGGGGCCAAAGGCAAGTAAGCTAGACCATGGTTGACCAAGTCAACAACGTACCCTAAGAGGGGAAGCTTGCACAAGAAGATTGCGTAGTTGGAGTGGAGGGAAACTAAAATGAGAGAAACCATAATGTGAGTGGGGTCCATGCATTCTTAGCATAAAATATGGAGAGCATTGTGGAGATTAGTTTTGAAGATAGAATTAAAAGTTGAAGCTCTCTTCAACTTGTTGCTGTTTAGCACGAGAGGGATTCCTGTCTAGGAATGCCCTTCTCTTCCATGGGAGGCCATGGAGAGATTTTACTTCATCTTCCTCACATCATGGCATGAGGCCAAGGCAGTCATTTGTAGCTACTGCGTTATTCTTGCAGCAAGAGAACACTGGAGTTGCTGGTGTTGTGGTGAGGGACTTCCATCATCACACTTCCGGAGTTGTTCTGTAGAGGAGAGGCCATATCTCTCTCTAGGAGATCAGAAAAGGAGATTCCGAAGCTGTTTATTGCATATCTTGGCATTGGGCCATTATTTCTTCTCATGCGCAACACAGTCCCTTTCTCCTACAGCGTTATTATCTGAGAGGGTTTGCAGGAGGAGATCATTTTGTGCACTAGAGAGTGCAATCTTCAGTAAGGGGATCAACCCCTTCACTTTGGAGATCATTGGAGGAGGTTTCATTGTTATTGCAACATCTATTTCCCTTCTCCTATGTTGTATCATATTTGAGTTGCAGCAGCTACACTGCAACTCCGACATTTTCTAGTTTTATGTATTTTAGCCAATCCATTGGAGGAATGATGCAATAATGTTTTTTAGGGTCGAGATGTTGCTCCCCCATCTTTATTTGAGCATTTAATGTCATATCATTCCATATGTATCATTTTGTAGTCATTTTCCCCTATGGATGTGCAGTTATAGAGTAGTTGGGTCTTATGCAGCAATGTATTCTCTTGTTTATGTACATTTTCCTTAGCGGCTGATTTGGACTCACCTTGAGAGGTCCTTTCCTCAAGGATCTTGTATAATATTTGTTGCTATACATTTTGTATCAAATTTATAATCTTCTAAAATTATATGATGTATTATTTCACTATTGTTGGAGTTTTAATGCTGCTGAAGATTCTCTCAAGAAGCATTGTTTTGGTATACTTGTTGATGGGAGATCTGAATAATCTACTTAGGGTTATTTCTTTGGGCTTATATTCTGTAGGGAGTTTATATCAGATGTATTCCAAGGCATCCCAGCATTAGATTTCCTTATTTTCACATGGGCTTCCTTATAAAACGTACCCATGGACAACTGGTGCAGAAATTCCTTGAAGGGAATTGTTAGCTCTTGAAAAGTTCTATTGGCAGAGTCTGCTAGTGGGCCAGGTAGCCTCTGGATCTCATCCTTCCTTGTGAAGGTGATATATATAGTAAATGCCCCAACAGTCAATCTCTAAAATAGTTCAGTGTTGATTGTTAATACTCCCGGAGGTGGAAAATAATAGGAACATCTAAGATGTTCCCGATGGAGCAGAAATCTCCCCATTTGGGACATTACAGTGGTATCAAAGCTTTGAACTTGGCTCAGCTTGTGAAGTTTAAATTTCATAGAAGAAGAGGTCAGAGATGATGTAGAAGATGAGATCAATCTCATCAGTTTTGGGTCTAGCAACAACCTCTCCAAGGAGGTTGAGGAAGTAGAATAAGGAGAAGAGGAAGGAACATGCACTTCCTATTCTCACAAAGGAGTAGAGCAGAAGCATGGAGACACTTAGAATTTGAATTCTAAGTGAGTATCTTGCTGAATATGGAGCAAACCCTAGAGTATTCCAAGAGACTCTATCTTTTCACACTTGTTCAGCAGAAAAAGGAAAGAACTTGGTGGTTCAGCCATGGGAGGCATGCAAGGGTTTCTACTCTTGCTGATTTTTCTCAGATCGTGAGCAGAAGATTTGGCCAAAGGAGGGAGGAGCCCTCACCACCAGAGGCACATGCCAGCGCTGACACATTCATGGAGGAGCAACCTCCACCTTTAGTTATTGAGATAGCCAACACACTTGAAGAGGAGACTCTTGCAGCAAGGTTCTTCCAAGATCTCTCCAAGGTATGCATGAGTTTTCATTTATCATGGAGGATTGTTATTATTCAATGCTGATTGTCTTGAAGAGGGTAATTTCATTGCACTGTGCCATTATTCTTAGACACCCTTGATGAGTCATGCACCACACATGAGGTTGGGGTTTGAGATATGAACCATGGAGGAGATTGCATTTCAATGTCCCATGAAATGCAAAAGGAGAAATCTGTTTTGGGACAATGGTAGCTCTTATGAAAAGGTACCAAGTGGTAGGATACTTACACCAGAGAGCAGAGCTTGATGGATGATGTGTGCCCAACGGAAATATGGAGGATCCATAACCCATAGGTCCCAGGATCATTTCACACTTATTGCTATTGATGGACGAGGAGAGAGTATGGGTGCATCATGATGGAGTGACATTTATCTTACCACTCATTATGTTCCAATTTCAGATTGGGTATGGTGGAAGTATATGGGA
>CM076571.1:822864444-822912281 GCA_034641835.2 Pinus albicaulis
TGCCATCAATGAAAATATTTCCAACAGCCTTTAAAGGACTCATTAGCAAATCAGTTTTTATTTACTTGGATGATATCACTGTTTATGACAAGAAAATAAGTAGCCACTTGGATGACCTTAAACGGATCTTTGAACGATGTATGAAATTTGGGATCTTGCTAAATCCAAAAAAGTCTTATTTTCCTTAAGTGAAGGTAAGCTTTTAGGATTCATCATATCAAAAAAGGGTATTTATATTGATCCGGAAAGGGTTAAGGAAATTTAAAAAATACCTTTGCCCCATAATAAGAAATCAATGCAGTATTTCCTTGGACAAATAAATTTTGTAAAAAGGTTTGTCCCTGACTTTTCACAAATAGTTTTACCTTTACAGAATATGATTAAGAAAAACTCAATTTTCAAATGGGATCACAACAAAAAGGAAGCCTTTGACTTGATCAAACAAACTATTATTAACGCTCCATTCCTGACAACTCCCAATTTTTCTAATCATTTTTTTTTATATACATTTTCATCAGAAACATCATATGTTGTTTTTTTAACATAGCTCAATGATCAACAAATAGAAGCACACCTCATTTTTTAGTTCGAATACGAAAGGTGTTGAATTAAATTACTCTGCTATGGAAAAATAAGCATTTGTTGTCTTCAATTCAATAAAAAATTTCAGACCATTTCTCCTCAAAACTCGTACTAAAATCATACTTCCATTTTCAGCAATAAGGCAATTACTGATGAAAAGAGAAGTAGGAGAAAAAATATCAAACTGGGTAACTTCATTACAAGAATATGATTTTGAAATTAGACCAACTAAACAAGGTTTTTGCATAATCTCAGCAAGATCTTCCAACTTACCAGAAGAAGAACATTCAGGTGATGACATTCAAGTATCTCAGGTAAGCCTCAACGATACTGCATCTCAATATGTTGATCTCATTTTTTATTTAAAAAAAGGATATGCCCCTATGCAACTCAGTTACAAAAATAAAAGAGCTTTGAGACTGAAAGAAAAGAAATATCAAATGATTGATGATGTTTTATTCAGAAAAAATAAAAATAAAAAAATAAAAATAAAAATAAAACACATTATGATTCTATTTTACTAAGATGCCTTGAAAAATATAAGGCAGAAAAGGTGTTGCGAGAAATTCATGATGGATTAATTGGTGGACATTTCGAAGTAGAAACAATAGCACATAAAATCTTGCATGTTGGTTGTTATCACAAAATTACACCTGATAGGCTGCTAATCAGACAATCTCATGTAACTGTTTCAAACCAATATTTTGACTGAAGTTTAGCCTCTTCAGTCTGAGAGGGCTCTCTCAACGGGTTAATGATATTGAATAAAGATGTATTTAGATGGCTAACTCTAGTTTTAAAACAGCTTTCTTAAGATGAGTGTAGGTTGAAAATAGTATCAGTATGCAAACATTGGGCTTATGGAGTCAACATTTTCAGTGATTCAGTAGTGAGTTCACTTGACATGGAAGCTGAGGCAGGTAAGAGTTTTTAACAGTAGTACACACACACATGAAACAGGAAAATACATAATCAATTTATCTATAAAGGAAGTCATAGCATTACATGAATGAATTATGAGTATTATAGATAAAATCCAATGCAAATGATACACATAAAAGATATAGATAAGATAGGAATGCACTAAAAACTCAATCAGAATCTCAGGTTGGTCAAGAAACAAGTCTCTGTAATACTGAAACAATCAAATTACATAAAGCTATATTTTTGCCAAAAAATCTCCAACCCTTGAAAAATTCGCCTCTATGCCCTTTAATAGACTTGTTACATCATGAGATGATCTGCCTCTTGGCTAGATTCATTGAATTTTTGCCTAATGACACCTTGCATAACCATAAAACATCTATTTAGTGACAAGATGACAGCTATCCTACTTGACAGTCCTTTTCCTAATAGGAATCAAACTATTCATTATTACATTTAAAAACATTATCTTCTAAAGAAATTAAATATTTGACAAATATGCCTTCACATGTTCGAATTGGGGTGATGTGACTCAGCACTACATGGCCACTTAATTGAGCTCCTCTAAAACTGGAAAAAAAACCCTGTTTTTTCGGCAAACTCGTCTTCATCTTCAATGAATGCTTTCGCTGGTATTTTGTCTTCATTTCGTGGCCTTTAAGTGTTGAATATCTGTTGTCATGATCGTCTAACACTTGGATAGTACCCAGTTGTCCATAGATGCCCAAAAATCTGCTTAAAAATCTCCCACACAGTACACTACGAAAGTAAGATAGTTTCGTAGCGTACTTTCATAGCACTACAAAAATGTCATTTACCATCAATTTTTTTTATTCTTTCCTTTGGTATGGTATTCATCATCCTTAGACACATCTCCCATACAAATTTCACCTCTTGAAAGCTCCCAAAACAGGTTCAAAAAGCAAGAAGAAAAACTACAGTAGTTTCGTAACATTGTGTTGTCCTTCAAGCCCAAGCACGCTACGAAACTGCTGAAAAGTGCTAAAATTCCAGATTTTTGTGTAACTTGAAGAATAAGCCTCAAGAGTGCCAAAACTTTGTTTCTAACATTCCATTAGACTTAAAAACCATAAAACAAATCACCTTATGATCCTTGAGGCATTTCTTCCTCATTTATGATGGGTTGAGCTATTTGCTCTTCAAGCACTGTCATTTTAAGGCCTTCTTTTCTAACTCCTCACGAATTAGTTCAAGCTTCTCTTGGAGGTCCTTGACCTGATCTTTCAACTTTCTATTGGTGGTTTTCAAATGTGTGTTCATCCTCCTGACATGTTTGGCCTCTTTCCTCACTGGAATGGTCCATTTGATAAGCAGTTGTGTATTATCCAAAGTCTTCGAAACAGTTTCAACTTGCTCTTCCCAAATTTCCTTCATCTTTTCAAACTAAATCTTCTCTACATTTTTTTTCCTTACTTCTCTTTTCATAATAGAAATTTCATGATTGGACAATTTCAATTGTTCTTCAAGGATTTGTAACTCTGTTTTTTCAAATGATGCTTCATTTTTTTGGGTGATAATAGTGGCTCCATTTGGGATGGTGTGCCCCAGTGGTATACCAAAGAATCAGTAGTTCCAGTGCTGCTATCCATCTTCTTGAAAACATAAAAAAAAATTGAAACTTGCCAAGCTTTTTCTTCAAACTCTAATGGCCTTCATCTCAGGCTCAAGCTTGATGATTCATATTGTAATTATTAGCAGAAAAACACATAAATGGAATATATACAATGGAATGAATGATCAGCAGATTTTAAGAAGAGTAGTGCTTCAAAAACCTGTCATTGACAGGCCTTCCAGCACATTGTTTTCCATCCATCTCCTGCAAAATGTAGGTGTTGTTCCCATGGAATGCAGCTACTTTGAATGGACCCTTCCAAATCTTCTCAAATTTACCATGTTTCCTCTCCTCTTCAATCCTGGCCTCCCATTTTGAAACCACATCTTGGATTTGAAAATTTTCTTCCTTGACCTTCTTGTCGAATGCCTTCTTGATTCTATTTTGAGATTGTTTATTACTATTATAGACTTCCTTCCTCTTCTCTTGTAAATCTATCAGGTGGTTGATCCTTCTTTGAATTGCATTTGGCTCCTCCTCCAATCTTTGTAGCAGCTTCATGACAGGTACTCTTAAGGATGTAGGAAATATGGATTCAGCTCCATATACCAGCTCATAAAGTGAAGTTCCAATTGACCTCTTTGTGCACACTCTATCAGCCCACACAGCATACTTCAGCTTCAAATGTCATGACTTCTTATTTTCCTACAACACCTTTTTTATAATCCTCACAAATCTCTTGTTAGAAGATTCAGCAAGACCATTCCTTGTGGATAATATGTAGTAGAATGCCCAAGAGTAATATGATATTGATGAAAAAACTAATAAGCTTCTTAGAATTAAATTCCTGTGCATTATCAGTGATGATATTCATAGGGAAACCAAATCTAGACAATATATTATTTTCCAAAATTGAAATGATAACATAATCATTTGCTTGTCTAGTTGGGATTGCTTCAATCCATTTGGTGAAATAGTTAGTTGTTGTTAGAATATAGCGATGCTGACCTGATGATGATGGATGAATCTCACCAATAAAATCTAGCCCCCATTGTTGAAATGGCGCCTCAACATAGATAGGCATCAAAGGTAAAGGTACAAGCTTCTTCTTACCATAAAAAATCTGGCATTCATGGCAGGCAGCAATCTTTTTGTAAACATCTTTAAACATTGTAGGCCAATAATACCCTGCTCTGAGAATCTTGTTTGTTGTATCCTTCCAATAATGATGACCTCCAAAATATCCTTTGTGGAACTCCTCAATCACTTTATCAGCCTCCTCTTCCAACAAACAATTCAACAAAATACCATCAGTATCCTTCCAATATAAATTTTTGTCAATGATGCAATACCTCAAAGATTTTAATTTCACAAATATTGCCTTGGAATTTGTCAGCTCAACAGGTGCTCTATGATGATGTAATACAAAAACTTTTTCCTTGTACCAATCTGAAATGATGTACTTTTCTTCAGTGGGGATCATCTCTCCCTCTTCATCTA
The DNA here is from genome assembly GCA_034641835.2 of Pinus albicaulis. Classification (NCBI taxonomy): domain Eukaryota; kingdom Viridiplantae; phylum Streptophyta; class Pinopsida; order Pinales; family Pinaceae; genus Pinus; species Pinus albicaulis. Next base: position 822,869,024 of record CM076571.1, read on the forward strand.
AAATTTCTGAAATTTCTGCAATTAAATTCATGTCAAGACAGTGAAATTTTGACTATGCCATTAGCTTTGTTAGACCTTGTCCTTTGACCAATTTTCTAGTCTTGATCTCTATATCATATTCCAGAAAATTAGCAATCCATTTTCCCCTCTTACCATCAAGATCAAATTGAGTTAGGATGTCTTTCACAACAACATTAGGAACAAAATCTATAATATGAGAATGCAGAATGTAAATTCTGAAATCTTTGATGGCCTTAACCAAGGCATAAGCTTTCTTCTCTAAGATGTTGTACTTCATCTCTGAGTTAGTAATGTCCTAATAAAAAATGAAATGGGCTGCTCAGTACCTTTCTGTCCTTTCTGCAACAAAACTCCAGCAATTATATTTTCTAATGCAAAGGTAAAAACCAGAAATTCTTTTGAGAAATCCGGGCTGATCAACATTGGTGCTTGGGTGAGTGCCTTTTTTATCTCCTCAAATGAGTGATTTTCCTCTGCTGTCCACTTGACTTCGGCTCCTTTCTTCAGCATCCTTGTTATGTCCTTTATAATCTCAGCAAAATTAGGAATAAACCTCCTCACAAAATTTACCTTTCCAATAAAATATTGAATCCCCTTTCTGCTTCTAGGAAAATCCACTTTCTGAATTGCATTGACCCTGTTTGGATCAATATTAATCCCATATTTAGAAATAATGCATCCAATTAATTTACCTGAAGTTAAAGAAAAAATACTTTTGGTGGGATTGAGAGAAATTCCAAACCTTCTACACTTCAGCATAATTCTTTCTAGGTGCTTCAAGTGATCTTCTTCCCTCCTTGAGAAGACTGTTATGTCATCTAAATATACAACCACCATCTTTTCCTTCACTTCAGAAAAAGTAATGTCCATTTCTCTCTGAAAGGTAGCTCCTGCATTCATCGGACCAAAAGGAATCTTGGCATACATGAATTTGCCCCATGGTGTGGTAAAGGATATTTTTTCCTGATCTTCTGGATGCACAAGTATCTGATTGTAACCTGAAAAACCATCAAGCATAGACATCCTTTAGGAACCAACAATGTTCTACAAAATTTGGTCCATCTTTGGGAGAGGGTAGTTGTCCTTCAGAGAGGCTTTATTCAAGTTTCTGAATTCAATGCATATTTTGATTTCTCCACTCTTTTTTCTGATTGGAACCAATTTTTCAAGCCACTTTGAGAATCTGATTGGAATAGTAATTTTAGCATCAAAGAGTTTCTTGATTTCCTTCTCAATCAGAGGCATGAGAAGTGGATTAATCCTCCTCAACTTCTGCTTGAAAGGCTTTTCATTTTCTTTAATGGGAATGGTATGTTGAATGATAGTAGGATCATACTTCTTCAAATCAGCATAAATCCAAGCAAAAAAATCTATGAACCTTTTCATCATCTCAATATATTTGTGCTTTATATCAACTGAAAGAAACTTTGAAAGTTTAATCATTTTTGGCATAGCTACTGTACCAAGGTTACTACTCTCTACCTCTTCATCATCAACTTGTATCCTAGGAGGTTTGAACACATCATTCTAATCAAAAATCTTCTCAAGGGGTATGAGGCCTTTGGGTATAGAGTTTTTCTTCAGCTGTAACACTTCAGAATTTCCCTTAGATTCAACAAGCATGTTTTGTTGATCTACTTGTATATTTTCAAACTCTTCTTTCAACTCAATAAATTTCTTTACTTGTTGGTAATCCTCAAAGACTTGCCAATGGATAATGTTATCATGAATAGTTGGTCTATGGCGAACCTCAACCTCACATTTTTCAGTGGAATGTATGGGAATGATGAAAAGACTTGCAGAGATAGCTAGGGAGTCAGCAATGGAGTTTTGATCCCTAGTCTTAACAATGAATGAATGTTCTTGGAAACTTTCCAACATGTTCATGACTAGATTTCTCTATGCCCTCATTCTCACATCCTTTTTTTGATACACATCTTCAACTTGTTTAGTGACTAATTCAGAATCTCCACAAACAGAAATATTTTGAGCACCCATTCTTTTCAAAACTTCTAAGCCCAAAATCAAAGATTCATACTCAGCCATGTTATTTGTGCAATCAAAATTCAGTTTGTAAGAAAAAAACTTACTTTCATCATTTGGTCTTGTGATCCAAATTCCTACTCCTGCCCCCTCTCTTCCTGCTGATCCATCAAAGTGAAACAACCATCAACCTTCCTCTTTCTCCTCACTGATTTGTTGATATTATGCTTGCCGATTTTATGTCTGCTAAATTACAGATTGTTGATTTTCTTCCTTCTTTTCATCCTCTGCTTCATCATTCAACTCATTGAAAAGAATAGCAGATCCAAGTTCAGTATCAAGAGCATAAATTGGAAATTTCTAAGGTTTATCTTTACTACTCACTATGTAAGCCATTCTTGTTTCTCTATAAAGTCTCCTTTTCTCACCAAAAACAGGAATGGTGGCATAAGTTAGGTCCATCTGCATTGTACCTTTGAATTTTTCTGCCCATGACCTTGATAATAGCATGCCAAACTTTGGTGGAATGTCTGCTACCACAATGTCCATGACCACTATCTTGGCAGGGACTTGTGTAAGACCAACAACAACATCCTTAATTAAACCAATGCACTAAACTCTTTTTGAATCAAAAGAAAACAAATCCTTATATGGTCTAGTAATTTCTAACCCCGTCCTCTCCATGATTACTTTGGGCATAATATTGTGAGAGGCTCCTGAATCCAACATGGCATTATGCAATGTCATGTCATGAATATTAAGGCTTACATAAGAAGGAGGCACGTCCTCATTCTGTTCATCTTCTAATCTTGGACCCAATTTTATGGTTGGATGACCTTCTTGAATATTTAAGATATCAACAGCTCCTGGTTGTGAATTCAACATTTTCACAATCTTACTTCTGTATTCATTTACCTTAATAATTTCTCCAAAAGGTATTGGTATTTTAATCTTAGAAATTTCACTCTCCAAACTAAAAACAGAAGTATATTTTTTAGTTTATTTGATAAGAGGAGAAGGTGGTGTATCTTTCTTAACCTCAACAGCTTTAGAGACATCTTTCTTAGAATGTGTTTTATTTGCAGTAATTGGCACATTTCTGTTTCTGAGGTTGTATTGTTTCTCCATCTCAAAGATTGCATGTTGATATCCCTTAAAATAATCAGATGGTTCCTCGCCCTTGTTTACTTCATGGTCTGATTCATCATGTTCCTCCTTAGTCAAGAATATTCCAGACTTGTCTTCATCTAGACAATGAATGGACTCTTCTGACATTTTAGGTTCATCATCTTCATCAACTAAGTTTTGCTGAAAAGGAGGTCTCACTAGAGGGTCGGGCCGTTGATTTCTGTTTTCCCTTGGCCTTTGCAGGTTTTGAGGTCTTCTGAATTGAGGATTTCTAAACTGAGGCTCATGTTGTGCAAGAGGAGCATAGTTATTCCCAAGGGCCAGACTATCCATCAATTTGTCCATTGTCTTCATCATTGAATCAAATTTTTCATCAGAGGTGGAAGGATTATCTTCTTCTTTCAACTTAGTCTTACCCATATTAGAATTTTTTGCTACTATCATATTGACCTCCACCTTCACTGCATCATTCTACATTTTAGAAAGTGAAGGGGATTCTCTTTCTCTCAGCAGTATAGAAAATTCATAATCAAAAGCTTCAGCATATCTCATTTGAGCTAGGGCTCGTGGAGGTTTTAAATGGGCATGGATATAATCATAAAATTTGTTAAATATTTTTGAAATATTTTAGACAGTTTCATTAACAGCTCTTCTCAAACTATTGTACTCAGTGAGGACTTGTACAGGGTTGGTTCTATTTCCCCATTTCCTCAAAAATATATTTTCAATCTCATTCCAATTATGAATGCTTCCTGCAGCAAGGGCTTTGAACCACTTCCTAACTTCACCAGTAAAGCTCTGAGAAAATAATCTCATCTTGACATCCTCATGGTCAACCTCTTCCCTATCTATAAATTCATTAAACTATTCTACATGTTCTTCAGTTGTAATCTCTTCATCTCTTCCCCAAGTTTTGATTCTAGCAGAGTATTTGCTAGGAAGGGCATGTAGGACAGCTAGAAGAACAAGAGGGGCATACCTAGCAGGTGGAGGAGGTACATTTCCTGCCATGGTGAATGGGACCGTGGTAGTTTTAGGGAAAAAAACAGTAGAGGAAGAGGAAATTTTAAGAGGAGGACTGCTTGGAATTTGTTGTCCACTGACAATTGAACTCCAATCAAGAAGAGGAAAACCAGTTTTACTTCTTAACAAAATTAAAAAATGGTCAAGCTCCTTCAACCTATCTAAAGAATCTCTTTCTAACAGCAACTCAGAAGTTACTACTTCCCAAAACTTTTCTTTATATTTTTGTGTCACTAAGGTTGAGGTATCAATACCTCTCCTATGTATGTCTAGGAAAATTTCAGTTAATTATTTTTCACTTTTAGACCTAAACAAGACTTCCTGAATTTTATCATCAAATATTTTATCTTCAAGACTTCTTAAAACTTCATAGGACAAGGATTTTGTATGTAATGGAGTACCTAATATAGCATAAATTCCTTGACTGCCTCTAGAGATGGTGTTTGGATTGTCCACAATGGTAGGTGGATCTGGGTCAGGATTACTCCTCGTGTATCTCCTTCTCGAAGCCACCTTTGATCATATTAATTTTGAATGGAGTCACCAAGGTAGATGCAACCTCGAACAGCTTGAGCTCCTACTACCTTTAGAAGTTCAGCTTCAAAATTTTTGGAAAGTATAATCTTCAGTCTCTCAGAAGACGCGCCAAAATGTTATCACAAAATTTCACATGATAGGCTGCTAATCAGGCAATCTTATGTAACTATTTCAAACCAATATTTTTACTGAAGCTTAGCCTCTTCATTCTGAGCGGGCTCTCTCAAAGGGTTAATGATATTGAATAAAGATGTATTTAGATGGCTAACTCTACTTGTAAAACAACTTGCTTATGATGAGTGTAGGTTGAAAATAGTATAAGTATGCAAACATTGGGCTTATGGAGTCAACACTTTCAGTGATTCAGTAGTGAGTTCACTTAACATGGAAGCTGAGGCAGGTAATATTTTTTAGCAGTAGTACACACACACATGAAACAGGAAAATACACAATCAATTTATCTATAAAGGAAGTCATAGCATTACATGAATGAATTCTGAGTATTATAGATAAAAACCACTGCAAATGATACACATAAAAGATATAGATAATATAGGAAGGCACTAAAAACTCAATCAGAATCTCAGGTTGGTCAAGAAACAAGTCTTTGTATTACTCAAACAGTCAAATTACATAAAGTTGTAGTTTTTCCAAAAAATCTCCAACCCTTGACAAATTCGAATCTATGCCCTTTAATAGACTTGTTACATCATGAGATGATCTTCCTCTTGGCTAGATTCATTGAATTTTTTCCTAATGACACCTTGCATAACCATAAAACATATATTTAATGACAAAATGATAGCTATCCTACTTGACAATCCTTTTCCTAATAGAACTCAAACTACTCATTATTACATTTAACAACCTTATCTCCTAAACCAAATACATAATTGAAAAAATATGCCTTCACATGTTCGAATTTGGGTGATGGGACTCATCACTACATGACCACTTAATTGACACCCTCTAAAACTGGAAACAAAACCCTACTTTTTAGGAAAATTGGTCTTCAACTTCAACGAATGCTTTGGCTGGTAGTTTGTATTCATTTCATGGTCTTTAAGTGTTAAATAATTGTTGTCATGATCCTATAACACTTGGATAGTTCCCATTTGTCCATAGATGCCCAAAAATCTTCTTAAAAAGGTCCCACACAGTACGCTATGAAAGTAAGACAGTTTCATAGCGTACTTTCGTAGCACTGCAAAAATGCCATTTACCATCAATGTTTTTTATTCTTTCCTTTGGTATGGTATTCATCATCCTTAGACACATCTCCCATACAAATTTCACCTCTTGAAAGCTCCCAAAATAGGTTCAAAAAGAAAGAATAAAAGCTACAGTAGTTTCATAGAGTTTTGTTGTCCTTTAAGCCCAGACACGCTATGAAACTGCTAAAAAGTGCTAAAATTCCATATTTTTGTGTAACTTGAAAAATAGACCTAATGAGTGCCAAAAATTTGTTTCTAACATGCCACTAGCCTTAAAACCATAAACCAGCTCACCTTATGATCCTTGAGGAATTTCTTCCTCATTTATGATGGGTTGAGCTATTGGCTCTTCAAGCACTGTCATTTTAAGGCCTTTTTTCTCTAACTCCTCATGAATTAGTTCAAGCTGCTCCTGGAGGTCCTTGAATTGATCTTTCAACTTTCTATTGGTGGCTAACAAATGTGTGTTCATCCTCCCGACATGTTTGGCCTCTTTCCTCACTGGAATGGTCCATTCAATAAGCTACAGTGTATTATCCAAAGTCTTGGAAACAGTGTCAACCTGCTCTTCCCAAATTACCTTCATCTTTTCAAACTGAATCTTCTTGCATTGTGTTTCCTTGCTTCTCTTTTCATAACATCAATTTCATGATTGACCAATTTCAATTGTTCTTCAAGGAGTTGTAACTTTGTTTTTTCCAACACCTTCTCTTTTCCTTTCTTTGATTTGCTAGTTTTATCTTTCTCCGCAGGTGATGAAAGGTCAATGATCTCTTGTGGTGGCTGGACTGTGTTAGTAGGTGGATGAACCTCTTTACTGCTCTCTAATAGCTTCATATCATGCCTTGTCATAGGCTTTCTTGCTTGGAACATAAAACATGCATCTTCTCCCCCAAATTCTAATTTCTTTGTAGATTTAGCCTTTTTTAACTTCTATCCACCTTCCTATATGTCCTCAGCGCGGACTATAGGAGTTTCTTCTATGTCAATGGCATGTAAGATATCTTCTAGATTTCCTTTAGATACTGCTCTATCTTCTACAGCCACTGTTTTCTCTTCTAAGGCCATTGTTTGGCTCCTTGTCATCCTTTTTGTTCCTTGTTTACTCACATCTTGTTTTTATTTTGCAGGTTTGACCACTTTTGACTTCTGTTTTGCAGGTGGGACATTTGGTGTATCAAAACTCTACAATTGCTCTGTCTCCATCATAATTGGCTCACTTGGTTCTACTCTTGCAGGTTTACTTGTTTCTGCTACCAATGGTTCACTCTGTTCTACTACTAATGGTGATGGGATTCTCCTAGGTTTAGGAGTTCTTGAAGGAGTAAGAGCATCTAACTCAAAACTGCTAACAAAAAAAAATGATGACCAATATCTGCCTAACCTTTGGATTTCATCTAAAACCAGTAGTTTCATGAAACCATGATGAAACAATTAAGTCTCACTCCCTTCATATTTTTCTTGGACCTTATCTACCATTTTTTACAAACTTCTATGTAAATAGAAAGGAAAATTAAGGGAAATCTTACCAGTAAAGTGTAGAAGCAGCTTGAAATTATATGAGTATATTTTGTGGTATCTCCCTTCACAAGTAAAGTACTTTTGGATGATGAGCAACAATTTTGAGTAGTTGTCCTTTATGCAGCTCCTTGGAATGGCATTGGTGAGATCTATTTCATTGTTTTCAGGCTTCATAAATTCTTTGCACTATTTCATGTTAAACTTGAAACCTTTGAACCACTTCTCCTGTCCTCTTGGAATCCCTGGAGCAGCTACAATAACCTATGGTGTGATGGACAGATTGAGCATTCCCACTTTGGTGGTTGTTCCACTGAAATTCAAAGCAAACTCTTTGGAAACCTGTGCATGGCAGCCTTGTAATTTCTCACAAAACTGTAAGAAACCTATCCTTATGAAGACTTCCACTGTTGTTGGGTCTTCATTGATAAAATTCATATCTATTGGTTCATATCTAAGTCATTTTCCACCCTTGTTTGTCCTTGTTTTTTCTACCATGGTTACTTTAATGTCTTCACAGCCTCGCTTGATAGTTCGTAGCCTCGCTTGATAGTGCTCAATGTAAACCTTTGAAAACACTAGCCACAACTTTGGCTTAATGCAATAGCTCTCCAGAGCTCAATATCACGCAAGAAGGAATGAGAAATTAGAAATGACTGAATTAGGAAATATTTTTAAGTTTTGATGTCTTCTCATAACTCAATGATGACTCCTACATACCAAAACTGATGATGATGACTTCAAACCTGACCATGTACTTTGATTGTATCCCTCCATGACTCGAATGGCATCTAAATTACCCTTTCCCAACGATATTCTGACACCTAATAGCTAATTTCATAAGACAGATAGGAAACCGCACTTTTGTAGCATATCTAGTGTAAATTTGGTTGTTTTTGCTACAAAACTATCAGCAGTTTCGTAGCGAAAAGTGACTTTTCTCAGTGTATTTCACTACAAAATTGTGATTTCTTGGCTAAAGTGACATTTTCGGTAAATAAACCTTGGGAATTGAAATTTGTCAGAATATAATGAGTGATGTGACATGAGGGGATTTAAAAATGAGTGGGTTTAGACCTTAAGGTAAACTTAAACAAGAAAAAATTAATATTTTCCTTGACCAAGAATATAAAAATTGAATCCTACAACCCTACTTTTGACACATTAACCTATTTAACCTTGTCAAATGATGCTTCATTCTTTTGGGTGATAACATTGGCTATTACTGGCCCACCTTGGTAAAAAATGCACACGAATATGTAAGGAAATGAAAAATATGTCAAACTACCATTGGAAGACAAAGGAAACTTGCATTCCCATTGCAGTCAATCAATATTGAACAACCATTTGAGCAATGGGGACTAGGCATAATATGTGATATCGTTCCTCACACTTCAAAGCAACATAGATATATCCTTACAACAACTGATTACTTTACTAAATGGGTGGAAGAAATTCCACTAAAGGTAATCAATTATGAGAACATTATCGATTTCCTTGAACAATTTATCATTACCAGATTTGGAATACCAACTTCCTTGATGTTTGACAATGCATCTTATTTATCAGGCAATGCTATGATATAATTTTCTCTCAAAAGAGGTTTCAAAATTAAATATTCCGCTAACTATTATCCTCAACGAAATGGTTTAACGGAATCAACTAATAAAAACCTCATTAGGATCATTAAACAAAATATTGATCAGAGTCAATGAAATTGGAATAAATCTTTAACATTTTCTCTATGGGAAGATCGTATAAGACATAAAGCCTCTATAGGTACTTCTCCATTTAATCTAGTCTATGGGAAAGAGGATGTTATTCCTACAAATGTAGTTGTTCCTTCTCTATCCTTAGTTAAATTTATTGAAGAAACTCCTTCTTATTTGCAGTTAAGACAATCACAAATTCTCAAACTTGAAGAAGTGAGAAAGAAAGCCAAAATCACCCATGCTCATCATCAACAGTTAGTTAAATTTTCCTTTGATGCAAATTCTGTTAGTTCAAAATAATTTCTACTTGGAGACCTTGTACTGAAATGGGATAAAGCACATGAGGAAAAAGGTAAGAATACCAAATTCCAAAGAATGTGGCTTGGACCATTTCAAATTGCAGAACAAATTGGCCCATCAACATTTTTATTGCAAGATTTATCAGGCAAGAAAGATTCTCTGCCTGTGAATGGGAAAATTTTGAAAAAATACTTCTCATAGTAGATAACCTCTTCTACCCCCTATACATTATTGTCTTTAATTTTTATAAGAAAATAAAAGTTAAATAATATAATTGTTGGCCGTGCAATAAAATATTTTGAAATATTTTGAATTTTCTCTTTTATAAATGGAAATTGTTAAGGAAATAGTTAAGACATTTGAAAATTAATTAAGTTTTGTCTCTCTGAAATTTTATCTTCCTAGAAAAAATATTCATTCTTTGAGAAACTCCAACTTTATAAAAGACTTGTGTTCTATTATCAGTCAAGAAAAATATTTTTAACCAAGTAAAAGACTCTTAGTAGATAAGCATCCTTAACTCTATAAATTTTCATCCAGAGCTCTTAAGGAGGCAATGATTCTCCCTGTCCAGTAAAATTTTCTCTTTTTAGAGCGTAATCCTAAATAATGTACTAAATCTTAAAAGATAAGAGGTCTCATCAAGAGCCTGCTTACCATATTCATAGGGAAATAATAAGACTGACATTACCACTACTATAGACCAAAATAGGGTAATGGCTTGAGATCATTTTAATCAAAAGATAAGGGGTATCATCATGAACCAACTTTTTCATTTGAATTACAACCAATGAATGTCATTGTCACTATTTGGACACCACACCAAGGCAATGGCTTTTAAGTAATAAAAAATAAGAGCTAATTAAAAAAAAGTACATTATTGTGGATTTATCTTTAAAAACTGCATTCTTACATGGATGGGATACATAATCATTGTTGGTTAAAAGGTAACCCTGTCGAGCCTATAGACGTCTACTGGCAATAGAGGCTCTACCTAGGACAAATGAGTTTATTTAAAAAGCTAGTCTACAAAAGCCTGCTACCTTATCTTTAATTTTAGTAATGATTGATATAGGCATAGATATTTCCATATTTAAGAGGATATCAAAAGAATTATAATTATGAGAGTTTGTTTTATTATTTAGAGAAATGTTACTTATTTAATTTTTCATCCAATTTATGTCTTCTGAACTATTTTTATTTTGAAAAGTTTCAGGAATTTCAAAATTATCAGAGATAACTGATTCTTCCAGTGAATCGCCAATTTTTGTACTATTCAACAACCCCCCCATTTCATTTTTATAATAATCAATATTGTAATAATAAATCGGGACCCCTTTAAATTTTTTAAGAAAAAAATAGCAAGAAAGAGTTTTTACTTTAAAGCGTTAAGCTAAGCCACCTAAGAGTAAGCACTTTTCGCTTTATCACATATCACAGAAGCCAAAGGTAACACAAATAATTATTAGTCGAAATCTGTGATAAAGCAATCAATAAAACCCTTTTTAATATTAAGTATTATTTTGTGCTCTTTATAAAGGCCTAGAAATATTTCTTAAAATTCATGAAGCACTTAAAGTATACGTCGTATGAGGAGAAAGTCACTCAAAGAATACATTGCGCGTCGCAAATCGCAAAGACAAAACTTTCAAAATACCATAACTCTAATCTTACGATCTTGTGATACTGCGACATGGAAAATCTTACAATCTTGTGATACTACAATATGGTGGATCTTGCGATCCTGTGATCTTGTGATAACGCGATATCACGATGTTGTGAAATATTACCATTTCAATTTTACAATATTGCGATTTTGCGATTTATCGCAATCGCAAAATAGGAATTACACTTAACTATTATCATTTCGAAATATCATTCAAGTTTGGATGCAATTTTTTGACAAGACTCGAAAATAATTACATGAAGACCATAATTCGTAATTAATAGAAATCAATTGCATTTACTTTTTTAAAGGCTTGAGTAGATTTTTATCTGTTTACTCGTGCTTGCAATAAAAGTCTCATCCTTATCGAATTTAATTTTTTAATTAAACCTCTGCTATTATCTCTACTTTACGTTCATTTTTTTCTGTATTGTTCAATCTTAGGGGATAATGCTCAGAGATGACGAAGAAAGGAAAAAATACAACAAAGCCTTATGCATCTGAGGATTCATACATGTTGCCTCTCTTTAGTGATACTACATGCAAAAAAGATGGTGGAGCTAAATCATGGGAAGCCATGTATAATCTATTAGAGGACGAAAATCCAAAGTTTCTCGTAATCAGAGCAATGGTTGACGCTAAAGTCTCGTTTGAAGCTTCCTATTTTGAAGCAGCATGTTCTTTCTTACACATAATAGTTGCAAGACCTAAAATCCCACCCTATACAGATATGGTGAAGTGGATTATCAACAATGTAGATATCTCAAACATGAAATTCAAGAATTCAAGACAAGAGGTCATGGGGTCATTTTCTACAGACAATTTGCGCAGAATATTTCATCTGCCAGAACCTCAAAAGACTTATGATAGAACTTTCATTGAGGAGTTCGCAATAGAGAATTAAGACCCTATAGATATCATGCATACTTGGAGCTCCGGCTCTAGCAAATTCAAACGGGAGAAAACGGGTATGTACCCAATTGCACCTCTCTCGGCTCCAATAGTTATGTAGCTGCTATGATGTGTAGGATTTTTGGGAAATTTGGTAGTACCAACTTTTCTATGGAATGGATTCCATTAATTGATGTGGTTGTCAACTCCACGATTATGAATTAGGGTAACATTTTATCCGAAAATTTGGCTATGGCTATTAGACAATATAGACAGTATAGTGTTGTTTCTACTCAGGTCATCCCTCCATTTTTTATGAGTGCTTATGTGATGGATGCCATCTGTTTTTGTACAAAATTTCCTAATTTTTGTTGGAATTGTACTCTCAAATATCCTACTCCTATCCATATGTATCATAATATTTTATGGGAATCTCAATTCCCTCCCCATTTTTATAATATTTTTCAAAGTATTATGATGCCCATCTATCAAACTATTTTGAAAGACCCCAAGCTTTCAGAAGAAGCAAAGATAGATATTTTTTCAGTGGCAGGATGGTTTGGTGAAGAAACATTTACTTATATCAAATTTTTTGGGAGTATTTTTGCTCCCCATGTTCTTCCTTATTATGTTCTAGATAAGTTATTGGCGAGAGAAATTGCATATCAAACAGTAAGGGAAGGTCTTGCCAAAACCTTAAAAGAGATGAAGAAATCTATCTGGCTAACTTTTCTGGTTCAATGTGATTTGTTTGATTTTGGACACGCAGTTAAAGAGTTGCAAAATATTACATGCTTTAATCTGGCTACGATGCCAAGGAGACAATATGATTCAAACCAAGTCACTCAAGACTTTACTGCTTTGGTTAAAATTAGACAGTTCATGCATGCGAAAGATGAATTTGGTGACCTATTTGAAAAGGTCAAGACTTTCTCACAAGTCTTGCATTTTGTGTCAATCAAATTGACTCCAGCCGACCTCAATTGTTTTCATATTTACAGAAACAAAATATTGACAAGGGTTCCATTAGACCTATTGTAGTATGAAGAAACAAAAGAACCTACTCCCAGTATAATTTTGGAAGAAAATTCTGATCACAATTTTGATCAAGGATCACTAGAGAAATCAAGTGAAGGTTCAAAAAATTCTGAGCATAAATATCAAAATCAAGAAGACCCTAAGGAAAATTTTGATAAGAATACAGAGGGAAATAATGGAGAAACTACCAAAGAAACCTTGGTTGAAGAACAAATGGACGTTGATCCTACACAAGATCAGACATGGACAATCGTAATAAATGACGTGGAAAAATAATGGGAGAAGTTCAAATAAAAGCTGCACCTACCACAAACAGACACAAGAATGGAAATAACTTCTGATTTTCAAACTCATAAACAAACCTTAAAAGTTGTAAATTCATAAGCAGATGTTGAAATCATATCGGCCTACCCAACTTCACAAATTGTTTTGAGAATTGAAGAGATACCCCCTTTAGATATATTTTTTATTCCAACACACAAAGCAGTGGTAAGAAGACAAAGAAAGAAAATAAAGCTTGATTTATTAGCAACAACTCCAGAGAATGAATCAATGGAGGTTGTTTGGAAAGACAACCTCATTGATCCATCAGAAAATTTGACAAGACTGTCATAATTTGCAAGTGCTTATGCAATAGCTACAATTGATAAGGTAGCAGAGGTTAGTCTTCTTCTTAAAGATAAAGATGCAAGAATTCAGCTGTTAAAGCAACAAATTGAACTGGAAAGGCAGAACGTCAATAAGAAAACAAAGTTGCAGATGATACAATTTCAGAAATATTTTGAGAAAATGAAGTTACAGCACCAGGCAAGCATTATAGAAAAAGATACACATATCCAACCAATAAAAAATGAAGTAGATAAACTTAGAAATCAGCATCAGACAGAAGAATTCATGAAAGAACACTTGAGCTAAATACTCAATTGTCAAAACAACAAGAAATATTCTGTCAAATAATCTCAATGATCAAACCGTATTGTGAAACAAGTGATACATTAGTCCATCAAATGGTTGATTAGATATTGGAATATGAAGAAGTTGATAAGAAGATCTCAGATTTTATCTCATGGCAAGAATCCGAAGAAGGAAGAAACTATTATTTGCCAAAGATTGAAGAATCCCACAGAGATATTCTATTTACAGATTGGGATATGCAATTGAAGCGAGTAGAAAGGGAAGCAACTAGAGTAGATAATATAGCAATTAAAGTAATTGAAGTTGTGATTGAAAATATTTATAATATTAATTTGATTAAAGAATGCAAGCTTGGAGTTTTCCCAGATATCAAACAATTAGAGGAACATTGGAAGGAAACTGCCAAAAATAAAATTGAAGAAGTTAATAAGCTATCTAAGCTTGATCATGAATCTTATTGTTAGTTTCTAATAAAACCATACAGTTAGCAGATGGCTTTATGTTGTTTAATGAATTCCACTCAAAATATGTGCCACCTCTCTCTGATGTTGTATTCATGGGACAACTAAGATCCAAAGTCGGCCAACCATCCTAAGTGAAGCCAATGTTGGATATTTGTGAACTGAAAGTCTCAATGGAAAGAAAGGAATGGTCAACCTGATCAAGCACGTCATTACCTTTCTTTTAGTTGTATATTTTATTTTCAGTATTCTGAGGAAGGTTGTTTGAAACCTCCTCAAATTTTTATGTGATATTCTATTTTTGATGCATATGTAATATAATTTAAACCTCTCTCATGCATTTAGAGAGGGGTCCAGGATATTATCAAAAACACTTCGCAAAATCTTGCATTTCTGTACTTTTGTGATTGTTTTGATGAAATACATGGAACAAGATCTTGATTTTCTTGAATATCGAAGCATACTTTACTGAATTTTCATTTATGTACTCTTAGAGTGTATTTGGTTGAAAAGAAGAGAAGGTCAACGTTTTTTATTTCATGAATATAACCTCTCATATCTAGTACTATTATCTTTATGATTGAGTTCTATTTATGATTTAGAAATAAAATTTCTTTATATGTATTGTGTATGAGATCTGGATTATAGTTTTTCATTAAAGCACTATTGCATAATGTTTCAGCTGTAATTCCTTGTTGAGTATATAATCAATTGATATATGCGATATAGTTTCACAATTATTTTATGGGAATCTCAATGTCGTCCCCATTTTTATAAGATTTGTCAAAGTATTATGATTCCCATCTATCAAACTATTTTTGATACAAAATCTCCCATGCTTTCAGAAGAAGCAAATATAGATATTTTGTCAATGGCAGGATGGTTTGGTGAAGAAACTTTTACTTATAATAGAGTTTTTGGGAGTTTTGTTGCTCCCCATGTTCTTCCTTATTATGTTCCAGATAAGTTATTGGCGAGAGAAATTGCATATAAAACAGTAAGGGAAGGTCTTGTCAAAACCTTAAAAGAGATGAAGAAATATATCTGGCTAACTTTTCTGGTTCAATGTGGTTTGTTTGATTTTGGACACGCAGTTAAAGAGTTGCAAAATATTACATGCTTGAATCTAGCTACGATGTCAAGGAGACAATATGATTCGAATCAAGTCACTCAAGACTTTACTGCTTTGGTTAAAATTAGATAGTTGATGCATGCGAAAGATGAATTTGGTGACCTATTTGAAAAGGCCGAGACTTTCTCACGAGTCTTGCATTTTACGTCAATCAAATTGACTCCAGCCGGCCTCAATTGTTTTCATATTTACAGAAACAAAATATTGACAAGGGTTTCGTTAGACCTATTGTAGATTGAGGAAACAAGAGAACCTACTCCCAGTATAAGTTTGGAAGAAAATTCTGATCACAATTCTGATCAAGAATCACTAGAGAAATCAAGTGAAGGTTCAAAACATTCTGAGCATCAATCTCAAAATCAAGAATACCTTAAGGAAAGTTTTGAAAAGAATACAGAGGGAAATAATGGAGAAACTACCAAAGAAACCTTGGTTGAAGAACAAATGGACATTGATTCTACACAAGATGGGACACAGACAATCATAATAAATGACATGGAAAAAGAATGGGAGAAGTTCAAAGAAAATCTCCACCTACCACAAACAGACACAAGAATGGAAGGAACTTCTGATTTCAAACTCCTAAACAAACCTTACAAGTTGTAAATTTAGAAGCAAATGTTGAAATCATATCGGCCTATCCAACATCACAAATTGTTTTGAGAATTGAAGAGATACCCCCTTTAGATATATTTTATAGTCCAACACACAAAGCAGTGGCAAGAAGACAAAGAAAGAAAATAAAGCTTGATTTATCAGCAACAACTCCAGAGAATGAATCAATGGAGGTTGTTTGGAAAGACAACCCCATTGATCCATCATAAAATTTGACAAGACTGTCATAATTCGCAATTTCTTATGCAACAACTACAATTGATAAGGTAACAGAGGTTAGTCTTCTGCTTAAAGATAAAGATGCAATAATTCAGCTGTTAGAGCAACAAATTGAACAGGAAAGGCAGAACGTCAAAAACCAAACAGAGTTTCAGATGATACAATGTCAGAAATATTTTGAGAAAATGAAGTTACAGCACCAGGCAAGCATTATAGAAAAAGATACACATACCCAACTAATAAAAAATGAAGTAGATAAACTTAGAAATCAGCATCAGACAGAAGAATTCATCAAAGAAACACTTGAGCTAAATACTCAATTGTAAAAACAGCAAGAAATATTTTGTCAAAGAATCTCAATGATCAAGCCATATTATGAAACAAGTGATACATTAGTCCATCAAATGGTTGATCAAAGATTGGAATATGAAGAAGTTGATAAGAAGATCTCAGATTTTATCTCATGGCAAGAATCTGAAGAAGGAAGAAAAGATGATTTGCCAAATATTGAAGAATCCCACAGAGATATTCTATTTACATATTGGGATATGCAATTGAAGCAAGCAGAAAGGGAAACAACTAGAGAAGATAATATAGCAACTAAAGTAATTGAAGTTGTGATTGAAAATATTTATAACATTAATCTGATTAAAGAATGCAAGCCTGGAGTTTTCCCAAATATCAAACAATTATAGGAACAGTGGAAGGAAACCGCCAAAAATGAAATTGAAACAGTGAATAAGTTATCTAATCTTGATCATGAATCTTATTGGCAGTTTCTAATAAAACCATACAGTCAACAGATGGCTTTACGTTGTCTAACGAATTCCACTCAAAATATGGTGCCACCTCTCTCCGATGTTGTATTCACGGGAAACTAAGATCCAAAGTTGGCCAACCATCCCAAGTGAAGCCAATGTTGGATATCTGCGAACTGAAAATCTCAATGGAAAGAAAGGACCGGTCAACCTGATCAAGCACATCATTATCTTTCTTTTAGTTTTATCTTTTATTTTCAGTATTCTGAGGAAGGTTGTTTGAAACCTCCTTAGCTTTTTATGTAATATTCTATTTTTGATACATATGTAATATTATTTAAACCTCTCTCATGCATTTAGAGAGGGGTCCAAGATATTATCAAAAATACTTTGCAAAAGCTTGCATTTCTGTACTTTTGTGATTGTTTTGATGAAATACATGGAATAATATCTTGATTTTCTTGAATATCGAAGCATACTTTACTGAATTTTAATTTCTGTACTCTTAGAGTGTATTTGGTTGAAAAGAAGAAAAGGTCAACGTTGTTGATTTCATGAATATAACCACTCATATTTGGTACTATTATCTTTACAATTGAGTTATATTTATTATTTAGCAATAAAATTTCTTTATATGTATTGTGTATGAGATTCAGATTATAGTTTTTCATTAAAGCACTATTGCATAATGTTTCAGTTGTAATTCCTTGTTGAGTATATAATCAATCGATATATGCGATATAGTTTCACAATTATTTTGCCTAACTATTTAGTCAAAATAATTATCTTTAAACAGTTTCATCTCTTTTAGCAATTGAATGATTTTTATTATCTTTTGATTTAAGATATCTTTGTAGATCGCATAAGTTAAATTATTCTCGGGTATAGATTAAGTTAAATATTATATTAAATAGATGTATGTGTTTGTTACTGAAATAGATTATTTCCATTAGTTTAAAATCATTTTCCATTTCACCTTGTATCAAATCCATCATCATCATATCAATTTTTTGCTGGGAAAATGGTCCCATTATCCCCAGTCGAAGCCACTATACCAAACGAAAAAGGAGATGATTTTAAGGTCCGTACTGGGTGGTTATCCCCCATGTTGTTGCAATGGAATTCTAGGGCTTCAACAAGTACCCAAAAATTTTATTGAATGAGGTGAGGAAATGTTTCATCTACCTTCTCCTTGGAGTACCATTTAGCATTGCATGGAGGTTTTTCTTTCAACCCAATCTGCCAAAGGTCATGCTGCCCATATGTTATATTTTTATACCTCTTCTGCAAAATTGTATCCTATATCAGCTCTCCCTGAGCTTCTGGTTCCAAATCCTCTACAAAACCTAGGACCTACTCCTCTTCCTGGTCTGGCATGGAAATATCATAGAGTTTAAATTTTCTACATTCATTGATTGTGTAAATGTGCATATATGGGGGTATACTAAGTCTATAGGCATTATTTCTCACCTTCTTTGGTATATCAAAGGGACCATATGGTATAGTATTTATTTTCTTACTAGTGCTTTGTAGCCTCTCCTTGTTCAATTGTAACTATACTCTATCTGCCACCTTAATGGATTCTCTATTTTATGTTGATCATACTTGGCCTTGTATTTTTTCTGTGACTTCTACAACATATCTTGTACCTATAGCTGGATTTGCGTAATATTCTCAACAAATAATTATTCACTTAAGGAGTCCTTAATGAGATCCTCCATCACCCCTCCTTTTTTTTCACATGAAATAGCCAAAGGTGAAGGTGGAAAATATCCAAAGTAGGTTTCAAATGGAGACTTACGAGTGGAAGTGTGGACTTATCTATTATACGTGTGTTGTATATATACTAGATTTTCATCCCAATTCTTTGGATTATTTTGATTGTAAATCGTCAAAAGTTGCACCAAATTCCTGTTGACAACATTTGTTTTATCATCTTTCTATGGATGCCATGTTGTATACCTATTCAACTTCATGTCCATGTTCTTGCACAATGTAGTCCAAAATGCATTGATAAATCTTGTGTCCCTATCTAAAACGATTTTCCTTGGTATCCCAAAGTGCACGTGGACTTGTCCAAAGAACAAGTTTGTTGTTTCTTTCCCATTAATGGTATTTTTACTAGGCATTATAAAACACATATTTTTGAACCTGTCAACTACCAAAAATAGGTAGTTATGTCCCTTCCTAGTTTTTGGTAACTCTCCCACAAAGTCCATAGAATTTTTTTCCCAAAGATGAGTGTCTACAAGCAAGGGATGATATAAACCCTATTTATTTTTACTAGGCTTATTGGTACAACAAATTATGCATCCTCTTATGAATCTATCTACCTCTTCTTGCATCTTGGGCAAGTACACATGCCTCTACAAGTGGTAGGTTCTCTAAATATTTGATAGGGAAGAATTGTGACTTTATTAGAGTTTTGAAATCCCTTCACTTAGTCACTGGAGGATCTCCCTCTAGTATCAAGGTTTCCATGTGGTTTTCTCACTAGGTGAGGGCATGGCCCTATGATTTCAGATGTGTAAATAGTTTTTTTTGTTCTTCCTCTATGTGGTAAAGACTAAAATAAACCTTTAATTTTTGTAGCTAGTGATTGAATTTCAAAGAATCAATATCACCTTGTTATGGCTTGATGTCAACCTTCACTTCCATATTGAAGAGGGCCAACTGTGAATGGTTCATGGCACTTGAACTAAGTTGTTCCTTTTTAGGTTCTTTCTTCGGCTCCCCCATTGGTTCTTCCCAATCCCCTAATCTCTACTTTGATCTAACCTCTGTGTTAGAATCTTCATGTTCTTTGAATATCCCTAGCTTATTGGTTAGGGCCACCATGACGAGGCTCACAATACAATTTATATCTATGAGTTGTACTTCTAGCCACGAAAACCTCTCATCTATGGAATATCGAGGGTTATCGATAGATTTGTTCACCATGGTTGGGAATTTATGACTTTCAACTTAACTAATATAGAAACTCCAGAAAATATACTCAAAGAAACTTGATTTGATAGCAATATGATCTGTAAAATATTGTGGATATTCCACTAGATAGTTTGTCACAATAGACCTACTAAAATATATTTGAAAAAATTGAAACCTACACTATGAGGGTTAACTTCTCCTTCAATTTCTAGATTCACTAAATATTGTGTTATGCTTATGTATGCAATATGTAAGTTATGGAAAATAGAGAACAAAAAAATAAAACTCACAAATTGAACACAAGATATGATCTGGGAAACCTTTATAAGAGAAAACCCAACTAGAAGGTGAGACTATTATGCTCTCTCTCTCTTTTAGTGGAAATGGATGCAAATAAAAAGGAGTGAGACCTGTGGTCCATGCGTTGCTACAATGTACAAATCATCTATGATTTATCTCTCTATCCACTCTCAGCTACTATGCTCATCTATAAAACAAAATGCATTTGAATAGAATGGAACCCTTTTTCCTCCTAGTGGCCCGATTATAACACAACTAGATAACCTACTAGTGGTTAAGTTTGACTCCTTCAACTCTTAATTAAAGGTATAATGTTGACTTTTCTAGAGTCTTATTAGTCATGGCCCTGTGGTTAGCCCATTTTTCATGAATAATGGGGGTTGATTTGGTATCCTCTTGAATAATGATGGTCAAAACAAAAAGGTCTACTTCAAGGTGGCATAACTTTTGGATATTGACTCCCTTGAAGGTATTTATTGCACCATTAGAATGCTATATGAGTGTAGAATAACACCAGGGGGTGTGACACTTAAGTAGAAAAGTTTTACCTCCAAAAAAATGTTGTTTTATGCCTTAAATTCTTTTGAAAGGTTTCAATTCTCAATTCACCAAATTATAATCCATCAGTAAAAAAAAATATCCTTGTGAGCTAATTCCTCTATTTTTTCCACCCTAAAAGCATTGAGACAAATGACAAATAATATGGTGTTCCAATCTAGATCATAGATCAACACCATTAACTACAAAAATTCTATGGTATTTCTAAAATATCATCATAATATAAATTTAAGCAAAACTTGACACAATTATTACACTTCTAAACTGTCATGAGAAGAATATTACAAATTTTTCACCACATGTAGAACATTTGGAGTAGGTCATTAAGGCTTTATGGAGGTCATTTCATCATTTAGGAGGTCATTCCAAATGTTGAATATGACTTGTGATTTGTGGGGAGTTTAATTGATTTTGGGAACAACTTTGGAGTATTTTTCACGTATTCACTCATGCATCAAGGATATTATTGTATAGGTAGCATAACCACCTTACAATTTATATATTTTTACTTATCTCTAGGGTTTGTAGAGAGATAAATGTACTTTAATACTTTTTAAGCATAAAATTTTATTATTATTATAATGAGAAGATTGCTACATATCTCATATAAATACATTTCTCATTTGTAGATAACTTTTATTGGTGGAAAAACATTACTACTCGTCTAGTATTCTTATATTTTCTATAAAAATGTCTATGGATGGCCAATTAAAGAATTTTTTTTAGATGGATTTATTCTTAGTGTATGCTCATTGCTAGGGTTTTTATGGATGAAATATATCTTAAGTCTTGTGGTTTTTTTTGAATAAATATGTGTGTAATTGTTTCTCTAGTGGTGGTGGTGCATTCTCTTGGTTTTTTCTTGAACAAACCCTTATGTACAAAAATTTTGGAAGGTTATGAGTGGATTACCTTCCCTTGAACCGTCTTGAAGTTTTTAGTAAAATATTAGGTGGATTTTTTACAATTTGTAGTGGAAAACCTTACATATACTTACATCTCTTCAAGAGAGTCCTAAATTGATCCCATATGCCCCCAATAATATGGTAGACACTATTTTTCTCCGTTATAATAAGCCAAATGTCGTGAAATCAAATTCTATTTTATGTTTTAGGGTAAGTTTAAGGTTTTGTTTAACTTACATCTAATTTTCAACCATAAAAAATCCTAACATCTTGGTTTTTCCTGCATGCTTTTGACCTAAAGATATAGGATTTTTTTCATATTCTTAATCTTACGTCTTAGGGTTTTCTTACATGTTCTACCTAAAATCATTTTATTGCATGACATTTGCTTAGTTGATATCGTTGCATAATTAGGGCTAGACATCATGTTTGGGTCGCTTGTTATATGCCTTGTCATTTTTTTATTTTAAAAGTTAATAAAATCCTAGATTTATTCATTATTTTAGTTGTATTTCCTGCGAGTTTACAATTCATCTTGATGACTAAATAGTATTGTTGTTATAACTTATTTCTAGCTTCAATTTTATATCTTTTATGTTTTTTTAGAACCATTGGTGATTTTCATATTTAAATGGTTTGGAGAACTTTTTGTGTAAAATTGTTGCTTTTTAAACCCTTTTAGTCTTAGAACAATTTAAACCAAATTTGGAATTTAATTTGAGTAACCACCTTATTCTTGTTGTAATTGATGCATCTCTTTGGTGGTGAATTGGATAGATACTTGGGAGACATTAGAGTTGATTGTGTTTTTCCATGTTGTTTCCAAAAAAAAAAAAAAAAATTGCCGAACTAGATTTTTTCTAAAAATGATTCGCCCAATTTTTATAGGATAAAATTATTTTACCTTAAAAATTGCAAAAATTTTATGGAAAACTATATTAAATCATTATAAATTTGAATATTTTTACAAAATATCACCAAACATTTATAGTTTTCATATTAGGGACTAGCAAGATTCAACAAAGTTTCTAAACTTTAAAATAAATTTCCATCTTTAAAAATGTTCCTGGTGTTTTTTCTTAGGAGTCCTAAGTCCTACTATGGAAGACTCCCTTGTGTTGGATTTATCCTTCACTAAAACAAGGCAAGTTATTGTTAAGATGGCAATGGTAACACTACTGATGTTCCATTGAGTCTTAGCACCATGTGAAGGGTTTGCACTAGGTGTTAGATTTTGTGATAACATGACTATTTGTAAATGAGACATGCGAGTTGCGACTACCATCTAAGCACTTTAAGTTGACATGGTGTTCAAACTCATATGTAGGTATAAAGTGTAATTCCTCATTAATGAAAAGGAGAGAGATACCATTACATCTAATCATAGATTATGTTAGATGTGGCCTTCCTTAGGTCTTTGAAAAAACTAAATGCAAGGGTGGAAGGTGCTATGGGTTGTGCGTTACAGCCAATATTAGATTAGTGTTACAAAGAGGAAGAACCAATCAATCATAAAGACAACAAAAGCAATGATCCATGACCTGGATTTTCCCACGAGTCTTTGGATAGATACATGCAATACGATGCTCTATAATTTGGATGTTCTCACTAGATAATGAAAGACAAGACACCAAAAGAGCCTTTATAGGTGAGAAGCCTTATGTATCACACTTTCATATATTTGGTTATACAATATATATTCATGTGTCTAACAAGAAGGGGACAAGTTTAAACCCTTTAGTGTATTTGAACCTCCAAATCTCACTAGAGCTATATTCTAGAACAATGGAATACAATGAATGGTAAGAACAAATTTTAAATTTGAAGAGGATGCATGGTCCTCCAATTATAAGGGACCTCCTTCAGAATGGAGGGGGAAAAGCTTGTTGTCCCAAATCCCTCCTAATAAAATAGAATAAGAGATATCATATTTATATCAATAAGGTTTTAGAGAAGTAGTGAAGGCCTCTTTACCATCTAGTTCAACTAGGAAGTCAATATGGCTTACGAAGTAGTGAAGGCCTCTTTACCATCTAGTTCAATTAGGAAGTCAATATGGCTTACTTTGACTTTACAAGAGGTAGAATATCAAGCAGAAGCACCAAAATAAAATTTTCAAGTGAGTCATCACCCTAAGAAGTTTTCTACTTATGTTGCATTGATGTCTTTTCTGATTGATATAGAGCCTTCTGTCTTTGAGGCAAATACAAAGAATGTATAACTGGATGTCGTGATTAAGGAATATAACTTCAACATGAAGAATGATGTATGCAAGATTGTGTTCAGAATAGTAAGGAAACCAATGATAGAATCTAGGTGGTTGTACAATATCAAGCTTACCATTGATGGAAGCATAGAGAAAGTAGAAGGCCAAATTTGTAGCTAGATGGTTCTCTAAGAAAGGGAGTCAATGATGATGAGACCTCTTCTCCAATTATGAGGAATACTTCTATCAAAGTCATTATGTCTATTGCATTAATTTTGGTTGACCTTTATGTTATATGGATGTAAAGATTATGTTTTGAATGGTCTAATTGAGGATAAAGTGTGCATTAATCAATTGAAGGGTTTTGAGGTGCATGGATAAGATATCTGTGTGTGTCGGTTGAAAAAATCCATTTATGTGCTAAAGTAGGCACAATGTGCATGGTACTAAAAATTGAAGAGTACTTACTAATTTTGGGCTTCACCAAGACCATTGTAGATCCTAACCTTTATTACGTACATAATATATTTGATATGCTTGTCATGATTATGCATGTCGATGACTTGATTCTTACATGTAGTTATGAGAAGCTCATTTCATGGTGGAAGGAGAAGTTGACAGACAAATTTGATATGAAAGACATCATCGTTATGCATTACTTTTTGGGTTTGGAGGTTTGGTATGGTGCAAGTGACATTACTTAAGAAAGGGCAGTACACACTGGAGATTCTAAAGCAATCTCATAGGCTGGATTGCAAACCCCCTTGGTCTTTCATGAGGTGCCAAACCTGAAACAATTTGATGCTTCATAATCAGAATTGGTGGTATCTTTCTATGTTTAAGAGCCAGGTCATGGTGGAAACCTTGACATATTCATTGGATCATTCACAAGCATATTTTGGGACAAATATAGTCCCTTGCTCACCTATCCATGAACTGCTCCAAGTGGGGACATTGGAACCTTGCTAGTGCGCCATTGATTTCCCCTCTCTTCCTTAGTTTTCCGAAGTTGAATTGAGTTGTAACGACAGACCAGTTATGTTCACAAGGAAGAAATTATGATGATACAACCTGCTGCTCAGCCTTATAAAAGCTTTAATCCATTTTTCAGCTAGCTGTATATCTAGCGTTGAAAAGCGGACAGATTGAATACAATGCCAAACTCTTATGAAGAATCGACTAAACCCAAACAATGATTTCATCATCTTAAAAACATCATGTTGCAGGCCGTGAACAGTTGTCAAGGACAAACCCTGGAATAGGAGAAGCTCTATCATTATTGTTTGGTATTTGTTAAGTTTATGGGAAAAACCACCAACAACAATGGATGGCCCTGTGACGATGCAATTGACACAAACATGTGCAAGATGTTGTCTATAAGTGGATACATGGTTGATGACTTTGTGACATACAATGATTTCTGCCATGAATCTCTGATTGTGTTAACTGTCACTTTAAAAAGTGGATAACCCCACCAGGGCTAGCCAAGTAATGTGTCTATTCATTTGCATTTACCAGTAATCCCCACAAGAACACGTATTACCCCTGAAATGATGGAAGCGGTTGGTATCCCTCACAACAATTTCCCGTCCAACAATGCCAGAGATAACTTTGATGTAAGTGTGACAATCACCGCACATTCGCAGGTTTTTCATTATTCGGATTGGTATTTCAGGTGGAATACTGAGAAGCCCAAAAGCAAGAGCCAGCTTCTCACTATGATAACAGAGAAAGTCTTCCTTCTGCTTCTCCTCAACATTAAGGAGCACATAGTTAGTATCTGACGCATAGCCTACTTTCTTCATTTGCTCACTCCAATTCTCCAATAACGCGTAAATTTCCTTTGTCAAAGGGTGTGTTTTGTCATTTGCATAGAAAGAGTGTTCTTTATTTTTCACCCCAATCCAGCTGCGACCTGGTTCCTTTTTCATCCCTATGTCTTTCATCACACTCCTTGCCTTTGCTACATCATCCCACCTGCTGGCAGCGGCATAGATATTGGATAGCAAAACATGTGTTCCGGAGTGTTGTGGATCCAATTCAAACAGACATTCTGCAGCTCGTCTTCCTAACTCCGTGTTTCCATGGACTCTGCAAGCACCAAGCAATGCCCCCCACATAGAAGCAGTAGGTTTTAATGGAATACTTTTCATGAACTCCTCCGCCTCAACTAGAAGGCCAGCACGGCCAAGGAGATCAACAATGCATGCATAATGTTCTGCTCCTGGCGCAATCCCATAATCTCGAGTCATGGAATTGAAGTAACACATACCCTTTTCCACTAGGCCAGCATGGCTGCAAGCAGTCAGCAAACAAACAAATGTAATGTAGTTGGGCATAAAGCCATCAAATTGCATTTTTTCAAAAAAACTGAGAGCCTTCTTTCCATGACCATGCTGTGCACAACTTGCAATCATTGCATTCCATGACACAACGTTTCTCTGAGGCATTTTGTCAAACATTTGGCATGCATCATCTATAGTCCCACTCTTTCCATACATATCAACAAGGGCACTCCCTACATACACGTCCGAGTCAAAACTAGTTTTTATGACATGTGAATGAATCTGCCTACCCTTTTCCAGTCCTGCGAGGCTGGCACATGCCTTCAGAACACTAGAAAATATGTATTCACTTGCCTCTATTCCCTCCTGCCACATTTGCCCATAAATAACCATTGCAACTTCGTTGTACCCATTTTGCACATATCCAGCAATCAATGCACCCCAGGAAACCACATTTCGGGCATCTATCGTATCAAAAGCGATGCGTGAGTCCTCAACACACCCACATTTCCCATACATGTCCACAAGAGCATTCCCCACAGACACATATATATCAATCCCACTTTTAATAACATGGGCATGTACCTGCTTACCCTGCTCTAGTGCTGGGATATTCACACACGCATTGAGTACGCTGGATAAAATAACATAATTGCTCTCCACATTCGTCCGCCTCATCTCCTCAAATATCCGAAGACCTTCCTCAGCACGACCATTCACGACACATCCTGCAATCATTGCACTCCACGAAACAATATTCCGTTCAGGCATTTTATCAAACATTTTCCATGCATCCTCACTGCTCCCACATTTTGCATACATATCTAAGAGGGAGCTATTTACAAACACATCTGAATCAAATCCAATTTTAAGAATGTGGGTATGTACCTGTTTCCCAGTCCACAGAGCTTCAAGTCCAGCACAAGCCTTGAAAACACAAGGAAAAGTGAACTCATCTGGTTTTACGTAATCCCTCTGCATTTTAGGAAAAATATCGAGAGCTTCCTGACAATACCCATTTTGCACATATCCTGCTATAACAGCAGTCCATGATACGACACTTCGGTTATGCATTTTATCAAACACTTGGCGTGCAGATCCCGGTTTGCCGCATTTGGCATACATGTTTACAAGATGGGTATTAAGAAAGGAAAATGTGCCGAGCCCTGCTTTTGTTACATGTGCATGGAGTCGCTTTCCTTGTTCAACATCTTTGTTATTGACACAATCCTGTAAGAGGCGGGAGAACACCTTGCAGTTTTCCTGAGTGTTTCCATGGTCTACCGAATGCAGAATGATGGATGCCTCCTTCCATCGCGCTTGCTTACAGAAGCCACTCATGAGTTCCACTTCAAAGCTATGTATGGAGTTCCTGGAATTCAAACCTATTCAAATACAATCCTACACAACACATCTCTATATATTCACTGAACAGAGATATGCATACTAACATCATTCCAAACAGTCTAGCAAATCCACGTGATTGTTAGGGGATCAATCCCAACAGGGGGAGGCAATTGCCATGAATAATCCTGCCCATTTTTAAAATCCAAATCCATCTTTCAACTCCCATCGGGTTAGGCTGAATGGTGGACGTCTTGCATCTTAGCCGTTTGCCAACCAATATAAGGTTTGCTTAGGTTCGAAATTCGGCTTAATGGTTCAACAATGCTCGTGGGTAGTTTTGTTAAGCTCAGGGTATAATAACAGTACCAGTCCCATTGACTTGATGACTCTACTGGTAGTCTTAGTGACAGTCCCATTAACTTGATCCAGGTCTCTCAATGACAAGTTTACAAATTCTCCTGGTCTCCTCGTGATGTTCTTAATGGTTGTTGGGTTAAGAATCCATGTTAAAATTTATATCTTTATCTATATGGTGGGTGGCACTTTCCAGTATTTATACTTTTACTCATAAGAAGTAAATTGACTGGATTGTATTAGTTTTTACTAAATTTTAAATTCAAATTTTATAAAAAAAAATAATTTTTACTTAAATTTAATTTAATATTTGAAAGAAATTGCATTTTAAAATTAATTTTATATGTTTTAAAAATATATGATCATTTGATATTTACTTAATAATGATATATAATCATTTCTTTACTTAAATATAGAATGTCTCTTTATTTGGCAAGTTGAAAATTCTATAACAATCATGGTCATAAACCAAGTAATCTGAGAATGACATTGAAATAAAAATATAAATTTCCAAAATATCTTCCTTTCACTGTCATAAAGGACACTATCACTGTAATTCCGTGTTTCCACTCACCTCTCTTATCTAGTGAATGCTAAAGGGTCAGGTTTCCATAAATTGATTTATTTTTTCAAATTTCCATTTATATCCCATCTAAAATAAATAGGCAACATTCCTCCCTTTTGGTGTTGGTAGATGGACATAGTGAGTGCTAAAGCCCTTAGAAAGTTTCCATATATAGATCTAGTTTTTTAGATTTTCGTTTATGTTATATGGTAATAAATAGAGAACCTATATTAGCTCTCTTTGGGTAGTGGTAGATGGACATGGATGGTATTCAATCTTTTGTTAAAGAGTTAGGTGTTTATATAGTTTTTTTTTAAGTTCATTCAACATTCAAATTTTAAAGGGCCAATACAAATTTAATAGTATGAAATTAACGTAATAGTTAATATTTGGGTTATGTGTTTGATATAGAATTTTTTTTAAATTTAATAATGTGAAATTAATATAATAGTTAATGTTTGAATTATGTGTTTGATATAAAAAATTTATACAACATGTTTTGGATTGCATTATAATATTCAAGGTTAATTTTTGAATTGTATTTAATTAAATATACACACATTATAAAGACAAAGTCATATATATATATATATATATATATATATATATATATATATATATATATATATATATATATATAGTTTTAATGTTGCAATAAGCTTAAGGCTCTAATAAATAATGCTAGGTATTTAGACTTATTTCATGTTTTCTAAATATGACATAGTAATGTGATGATGATTTGTGGTTTAAAAACTTAAAACTGATTAATAAAGTTAATATGAATACTCAAGTCATTGATGAGTTTCATTATTACAACAAGAATGTTGCAACTCTCAAGGCTACCAACTTAAATTATTAATATGGGGTTCGTACAAACTTAAAAGGTGTTAGTATTATATGTGCAGCACACAATGTGTCATTCTTTCGTTGATCTGATGCAATAAAGTGAATATCATAATATCTAACCTAAATTAATTGCATAAATGGAAATGCTTGAAATGGAAGCATTAACCTATTGTAGGAAACAAAAGACAAAGAAAGAAAACCTATTCTAATTGCATAAAGTAAAGAACATGAACCAAATCTCAATCATTGCATTCAAAAGAGATTAGACCTTATAACATAGTTCATTAGGTGCTTCATAAAGTAATCACGAAAATCATCACTATGTCATTCAATTCATGAACTTGTTTACTAACTCTTTATTGTTGGAATGTGTTTCAATGGCAAAAAGGGGAGTCCTAAGTTGTCTTTGGTCTTCCTCAATCATGGATTCAAAGCCCGGAGGTCATTATTCAATCCCAAAATGCAAAAATCAAGGTTTTAAGGCAAATATGGCTGAGTTTAGACAGTGCTACAAGATACTCGGTGTAATGGATCTGACCTGCAAATATATTAAAATGCAAAATATTCCCAAGAACTAACACAATAGATTATATAACTTTAGATCTTTATTAATATTAAAACCCTTGAGTTAGGGTAACACCATACAACTACTCCTTAAGGAAGGAGATCACTCCACAAGTTGTATGCTTGTCAATACAACGATACTTAACATCTCTTAATGGGGAGTCTCTAGCCTCTATATAAGCTTCATATATACGGGTAATTACCATGGGTCTATTAATACCATACATACAATACCATGGTAAATTACCATGGGTATGTCAATACCATGCATACAATACCATGGGCTTATCACATTATTTCCTAACTACAAGTGGTCCCTTACATAATGCGACTTAGCCACTTTATTTATTAACTATGGCCCATTTATTCATCATCATTAATTAGTACATCATATTATTCTCTTGGGTACCTCCCTCTGTACCCCATATTATTCCCCCTAGTTATATTACATTCCACCCCCCTTAAGCATTTTTCGTCGCCAAAACATGAGAATAACACAAATAATAAGATATACTCAAAAGAGTAGTCCACGGGTACCATGCACATGCATTTATCCATCCAAGAGAAAGTTGAGTGACTCGATCTAGTCGGTGCCTCGCTCACTTGAGATGGGCATTGCTTCTGGTGGTCCATCTGTGTTGATGTGTTGTGGGCAGATCGCCTCTCTTCTATGTGTGTCATCCAGGGGTTGTTGTCCATGTTGCTAATTCTTTGCCACCTTTCTTTTTGTTGTCTTGTTGGGTGGTGTGGGTGGTGATATGCTGAATTTTTAACTGATGGATTATCTTTCTTTAATTTCCCACTTGATGGAACCTGAGTGGTATCAGGTTCCTTTGTGGTACCTACTCTTTTTTATTGTCTTCCATTATTACTTCCACCGTCGATTCCTCATCTGATGTGTCTGTACCTATAGAGTTTGTTGATTGGGCCTCCTTGGACTTTACCACAACCTCAAGAATTTATTATGTGCATTAATATTGATAGTACCCGTGGATTCCATCCAAGGGTATCACAAAACAATATCCACATTAACCATATCTAAAGTATGAAAATCATAATGTGACACATACTTATCCAGAGAAATCTTCAAATTTTTATAAACTTTCACCTCCTTAGGATCAAGCTGTGTGTGCTCCATTTGTTTTTTTGGGACTTGCAATCTTTTAGCCAAATGAACATTAATAAAATTATGCTTGCAACTAGGATTGATAAGCACAATGATCTTCTCCAACTGAAGACATCCATGAACTTGCAGTAAGGAGATACCAATAGAAAATAACCCCTTATGTGTCTCATTATCCTGTCTTCTAGCATGAGACTATTTTTCTAAAAGAAAATTTTCAAATTCTTCATCAGGAAGGCTTACCAACTTCTTTTTTTCAAGTGAGTCCCACCATATGGTAGCCTCATCTCTAAATTTTAAAAATAATAAAGATTTCCAGAATTATAGATATTGTGGCTTTTCCCTTTTTATGAATTCTTTAATAGTTGGGCCATCATATTTTCCTGTAAACTTTCTAGAGCCCTTAAAAATAGAGTAAGGGTTTTGAAGAAAATCATTTACTTTGGAAAATATATTAAGATGCACAATATGCCTAAGAACTAACAAAATAGATGATAGAACTTCATATCTTTATTAATATTAAAACCTTTGAGGCAGGGTAACACCATACAACTACTCCTTAAGGGAGAAGATCACTCCACAATTCGTATGATTGTGAATACAACAATACTTGGCATCTCTTAATGGGGACTCTCTAGCCTCTATATATGCTTCATACATATAAGACCATGGGTAATTACCACAGGTATGTCAATACGATACATACAATTCCATGGGCTTATCATATTATTTCCTAACTAATAGTGTTCCCTTGCATAATGCGGGTTAACCACTTTATTTATTAACTATGGCCCATTTATCTATCATCCTTAATCATTGCATCATATTATTCTTTTTGGTACATCCCTTTGTACCCCATATTATCCCCCCTAAGTATACTACATCTGGGACTACTACAATATGCTACAGGATTGAATCCGAGAGAATCTTGAGATTATAAAAGGTGTGCTAGGGGTGGAATAGGGTAGTCGAAGGTAGGAGAAGGTTGTATGTTTCCTTTTCCAAGCTTAGTACCCTTCAGGAGCCCATATTTCATAAGGAACAATGCACATGGTAGCCTTCAAAAAACCAGAAATGTACTTTTGGTGATGTAATATTCCTAATTGGCTTTTAGCTAGTTAGAATATTAAATTTTGTTTTTGTCAATAAGATAGATGAATAAGAGGGTAGAGGGACCCATAAATCTCTTTAGTAGGAATAAAACCACTTCTAATGTGAATGTGGATCACTACATCTAGATAGGAGCAAGATGAATAAACCACTCTTTGGTGTGAATGTGGGTCAATGCATGTGGATGGGGTCAATTTGACCAAATCAACAACGCAGTCATAGAGGTAGTGGAGAGAGTGGAGGACAACGCAGTCATAATGGGAGGAAGTATTCACGAGATTAACATCATTATTGAGTGGGGCCAAGAAGGTGGAGGCTCACAAAGCATATAAGGAAGGGGATGGAAGCCATAGAAAGCATTTTGAATATTTTTTATGTATTGTCTTTTATGACTTTTTGCACGCTTCAGCTGTTTAGCGGAGTTTGTTGTGTTGTTTAGCACAAAGGTGTTTTCGAGTGGAAATCCCACCCTTATCCTCTGGGGACTTCGAGTGCCCACTCAGGAGATGTTCTTTTATCTACATTCCATCGTCTGGCATCAGACCAATATTCAACCATCTTCAGCAGCGCTTCTCCTTCAGGAATTGCGCAATCCAGGAGGGCAGATTCAGTGGAGGGTTAATAACCCAAGTTTTTGAGCTTATCATCCAGTGAGGGGAGAAACCCTTCATCCGGAAAGTCAGTGGGGAAGAGTATTAGCTATTTTCTCATCAAATCAACCACCTCCGAGCAGTTACCCAAATATAGAGTGTAATTCAGCCCTAGGGCTGCATTTTTCATCATTGTCATTTACAGAAGTCCTTTCTGGGTTATCTTGGATTTGTGCTAGAAAGCCCAGATCTCTGATCCCGACATTTTCTAAGCACCCAATCAGCAGATCTATGCATTCCTAATTTCCAGCTGCAGTTATTTCCAGCGGGAGTGTGCAGTCATAGCCTCCCAGTAGTTGATGCAGCAACAATGTTTCATGCCTTGATGTTTAGGGTCATTTCAGGCTTGTTTTGCTTAGCTTGAGTGCCTCTTCCTCTAGTTCTTGTACTTCATTTATGCTATTACATATAATAAAATTGCTCAGTGATTTGATCATGTATTTGATGTGTTGATGTTTATTGCATTTTCCAATTTTATGTTCAATATTCATGTTTTTCCTATTTTGGAATATTACAGTGATATCGAAGCATAGTCTTGGCTCAGCCTATGGGGCACTACATCTATGACATCTGGAGAAGTGGATGAAAAAAAGTTTCCAAAACTTCTTCTCCAAACTATGCAAGATATTTGAAAATAAATCAAGGAGATGAGGGTGGAAAGATGGAAGGAAATCCCAAGAGGGTTTCAACATGGAGAAAGTTATGGCACTTCACATCATTGGTGTGAGCAACTGACATTGCAGCAAGTTTCACAACGCTCCACCATGCCTACATTCCTAGCAGTGGGAAGTGGGGCTAGAGGACTCCAAGAGAAGAAGGCTCTTGGTGATTACTTCCTAGAATATGAATTTCAATCTCAAAGTTTCAAAGAGCATCTGAACTTCCAAGAGTTCTGTCAGATCAAGGATAATAGAAGACCCCGTAATAACAATAGAAGTGGAGGGTACATGCAAAACAATGATCTGCAGTGTACTATGGGTAGATTATTTCTGCCTGTTTTTGATGGGTCACCCAAGTTCACAACCAAGGCTTGGGTAGAAAAACTAGACATCTATTTCCAGGTGAACCAAGTTTCAGAGATTGAATCTATTAAGATAGCAGCGCTGCACCTTGAAGGTGAAGCACGTGAATGGTGGTTTCACGGTCTATCTACATTGGGGCATGCAGGTGTGACCGCATATGCAGAATTCACCTGGAGGTTGGTAGAAATATTTGACCGAAGAGATCCAGAGGCACACTTTGTTGAGCTAGCTAAGCTCAAGCAGTTAAGAAATCTAGAGACTTATATCTCTGAATTTCTGAAACTTTCAGTCATGGTACTAGATCTGTCTACAACTAGAAGAGTGCATGTTTATTGATGGGCTAGCAGAGCCTTTGCATGGGTTGGTTAAATCCACTAGACCGACTACGCTCCAAGATGCCATTGAGAGGGCTAGAGACTTACAAGATGCTTTGCCAAGGGCAAGAGCTCCATTCCAGAAAAATCCCTCCTTTCAGTGAAAGGGGAAAGATATGAAGGTTCCTCCCTCAAAAGGGAACAAAGACAAAGAATCTCTTAGTGATGATGTCTAGAGAGATTTGAGGAGGATGAAGCTTTGCTTCACTTGCCAAGAACCATGGGCACCAAGACATCGGTGTGCTGCCAGAAAGGCACATTATATTGAGGTATTCTCCAATAGTGAAGAGGAGGAAGAAGAAGAGCTGGAAGGAGATACCAAATAAAGTAACGTCAAGAGGTGGAAATGGAGTCTTTGCTCCAACTAGGAGCCCTTTGGCTTAAGTAGAGTTCCCAAGTATCTAACATTGAGAGTTCGGGCACTTTTCAGTGGTGCTGTGTGTCGATATTGACAGAATGTGCCCATTACACAATTTTATTGATACCCAATTAGTGCAGAGGAGAGGCATTCCCACAGATGATTTTGAAGGATTCTCAGTTTTGGTTCAAGGAGCTAGAACCATGCAGTGTGTGAAGTATGTTCCAGCTTTTACTATCACTTTGGGGACTTACACATTGACATATCACTTCTTTGTGGTTGATATTCCCGACACCAATGTGATATTGGGTGTACAATGGTTGATCACACTGGGGAAGGTCACCACGGATTGGGAAACCTTGGAGATGGAATGGACAAATAAGAAGAGCGATAAGCGTCAAATGATCGGAGGCATGCACACCTATCCACCTCATATAGTCTCAACACATAGGATGGAGGCTGATTTGTGCAAAGGAGACATAGAATGGGTAGTAGAACTGCGTATGTCAGAGACAGGAGGCAAGGGTGCACCAATCCACCTGAATTTGCAGTCTAATCTAGATCGCTATTCTACAGTATTTGGGGACATACCACCGGGAAGGCCACCGAAATGGGGGTTTGAGCATACTATTGAGTTGGAGTAGGGGATCCAAGTAGTGATCACCACACCCTATAGGCACCCCAAAGCCTACAGGGATGAGATTGAAAGATCTATTCAGGAGCTCTTGGCTTTGGGACATATCCGATCCAGCACCAGTCCTTTTGCTTCATATGTGGTCTTGGTGAAGAAGAAGGATGGTACATTGAGAATGTGCATTGACTCTAGAGCCTTGAATAAGAAGACAATGAAGAATAGGTACCAGATTCCCAAGATCGATGAGATGATGGATGAGCTGAGGGGATCGAAGTTATTTTCAAAGATCGATTTGAAGTCGGGGTACCATCAGATCAAGATAAGGGATCAGGATATCCCCTAGACTGCATTTAGATGTCATTATGGCCACTTTGAGTTCTTGGTGATGCCCTTTGGATTGACCAATGCTCCGGTTACTTTTCAATATTGTATGAACCACATCTTCCGTGGTCAGTTGAGGAAATTTGTGCTAGTTTTCTTTGATGACATTCTTATCTACAACCGCACATGGGAGGAGCATCTGCAACATATTGAGACATTATTACGCATTATGGAGGAGCAACAATTCTATGCTACTCTTAAAATGTGAGTTTGGGCTCACATATATGCTCTATTTGGGCCACATCATTGGAGTGGATGGAGTAAGGGTCCATGAGGAGAATATCTATGCTATTTGGGATTGGCCAGAGCCAAATAATGTAACAAAACTTCGGGGGTTTGTAGACATCTACACCTACTATTGGAAGTTTGTCAAAGGGTTGTCCCAACTAGCAGCACCACTCACAGATCTGACCAAGAAGGGAGCCTTTGGTTGGACAGATACTGCGCAGAGGGCCTTTGATAGGCTCAAGGAGGTGATGAGCAGTTGCCCGATGTTGGTATTGTCGGATTTTACCCAGCCCTTTGTGCTGGGATGTGATGCTTCATGGGAGGGCATTGGAGCAGTCTTGATGCAGGGAGGCCACCCCGTAGCTTTAGAGAGCTGGAATTGCTACCTCATGAGAGGTTGTATCCCATATATGGTAAGGAAATTTTGGCCATTATGCATGCCTTGGCCAAATTCAGGAAGTATTTGGTGGGCAACAAATTCTGAGTGAAGACTGATCACAACAATCTTCAATATTTTCTTGAGCAAAAGCAGCTGCAAGAGAGGCAGAAAAAATGGGTTAGAAAAATCCAGGCATATGAATTTGACATTGAATATGTCAAGGGGAAGAGAAATGTGGTAGTGCATGCCTTATCACGGAGACCAGCAACGCTGTCATTGATGAGTGTGGACACAGATTGGAAGTCCCAGTTGTTGGTGGAGTATTCAAAAGACCGCTTCACATGTGAGATACTATATGGGAAGGTGACCGATGAGAGGTATAGAGTGATGGATGAGATCATCTATTACCGGGACCAAATCTTCTTGACTAGAGATTCCAAGCTCAAGGAGAAGATTTTTCATGCAGCGCATGATTCACCACTCTCAGGCCACCAAGGTTTCACAAAGACGTATCGAGCCATTAGGGAGAGATTCTCATGGAATGTTCTCAAGGAGGATGTGCTCCAACACATCAGGGAGTGCGTAGTTTTCCAGCAGAATAAAGGAGAGAACAACCATCCTGCTGGGTTATTACAGCCACTTCCTATCCTGAAAGGGAAATGGGAGAGAATTTCTATGAATTTCATTATCGGTTTTCCAGCAGTACAAGGCAAGGATTGTATCTTTGTGGTTGTTGATCGACTAACAAAGTATTCACATTTCTTTGCCATTTCTTCACGGTACATTGCTTCACAAGTGGCTGAGCTCTTCTTTAGAGATGTTTTCAGACTTCGTGGTCTTCCTAAGACCATAGTCAGTGATAGAGATAGCCGCTTCATGGGTGGATTTTGACAAGAGATTTTTCGTTTGGTGGGTACCGAGTTGACACCGAGTACCAGTTATCACCCCAGACAGATGGGAAAACAGAGATAGTAAACAAGTGGCTGGAAGGCTACTTGTGAAACTATGTTTCTAGGCAGAAGAGAGCATGGTTGCATTGGCTCCACTTGGGAGAATATTGCTACAATACGACATTTCATATGTCGATCAATATGTCTCCATTTCAGGCTCTATATGGTTATGATGCTTTATCATTTGTTGATGTGATGTTTGGAGCAAGCAAGGCTCCTAGAGCCAAAGAGTGGATCCAAGAGAGCCAGGATATACTCTGTGCTCTTAAGGACAACATTGCTACAACACAAAATCAACAGAAGTTGTATGTAGACCGTGTTCGGCTGGAGAGAGAGTTTGAGGTGGATGATTTGGTCTATCTATGTCTTTAGCCTTATAAGCAATCTACAATGAAGGAGAAGGGGGCTGAGATGCTTAAGCCTCATTTCTATGGGCCATACAGGGTGATCTGTCGTGTTGGGTGTTAGTGTCAGAATATACATTCTGCCATTAGTGATTAATATCATTCCTTCGTTTTTCAGTTTAGGTGTCTCATTCCAAAAATTTTATATCATTCCATTAGGTCATGTTAAAAATTGTTTCACTGATGGTAGCCTCCCTAAATAAAACTTCACTCTCCCTCAGGGAATCATATTTGCTGACTCACTTCCATGTATTCTTGAGCATAATAACACCTATGAAAAGCTCATTTCACCATGTCTTGTCTCAGTTAAAGTCAACCAAGGAATTCAGGTTTTTCAAAGTCTCATTAGGTCATTAGGGTTTTGTTCTCCAAGGTCCAAGAATGCATTATTCCATCTCAATGAAGTCGAACACACGAGAGTGACTCAATGACATTATACTTTCATCTACAAGAAGATCATCACTATGTAAATATCACATTTTCTAAGTTGTAATTTTTATTTCATATGATTTTCATATCAAAATGTCATTTTGATATGAAATCAAAAATGTAATTTAATTTTTATTTTCAAATGTAATTTCATGTTTTTTATATGTAATAATTCATTTCCTAGCTGCCAACTCAAGCATTCATGCCAAACTAAAAGAAAGAAAAACCAAACTCCATCAGCGGATCAACTTACAAAACAAAAAGTCAGAAGTCAAAGAGTATCAGTGTGAAAATTTGAAAAGTGAAAAGTGAAACATAAGGAAAGTGGCTTTTCAAATTATAAATCAAATCCATTAGTGTATAAAAGCCCTCAACACTTCAAGACAAAGCCCATTTGTATCATGTAGCCTCAAGCAAACCTCATCAAGGGAGAAATTTCGAATTTCAGAGTGTGACTGGGCAAAACAGAGTTGGTCGCTGCGCGTTCTCCCAGTCGTTGTGCGTTCAGCAAAGACATTGTGTGTTTGGTCGAAGTTCTCAGTGCAAATTTCAACGATGTTGTGCGTTCAGAAAGGTCGTTGCGTGTTCAGCAGAGACGTTGCGCGTTCTCCCAGTCGTTGTGCATTTATCATAGACGTTGTGTGTTTGGTCGAAGTTCTCAGTGCAAATTTCAACGACGCTGTGCGTTCAAAAAGGTCATTGCGTGTTCTGCAGAGACGTTATGCGTTCACTCAGCAAGTGCCAAAACAACATGTTAGCCTGCCACTCCACCAAATGATGCCAAATCTTTCCAAAATGGTTCTTCAAGCTTTCATTACCAGTAAGCAACCAAGCCACCCTCTCTTTGATTTGTTATTGTGCTTCAAATCAATTCAAACCTAATTCTAAAGCAAGAAACCCTAGTACTTATTAAAATCTAATTTACACCCTAAAGCTAATCCCTAAACTTTTATATACTCCCCCTCACATTCCTAAAAACATTCTCCCTTTTCCCTAACCCCATTCCCTAAACAATCTCATCTATAATAGCCCTAAGTCCTAGGGTTTCATTTGCCTAGGCTCCTCTCTCATTACCTTCATATCCCCAACACTTCCCTTCACTTCATATTCCTTAATTTCATTCCATCATCCCTAGGGTTTTTGACACCAATCATGGCTGAAGAGGAGAATATAGTTTAAGAGGGAGTGGAAGAAAGACCTTAAGAAGAAAGACCAGAGATAATGCCATATAAGAAGGGAGGGAAAGTCATCAGACATGAACCAACAACTACAAGAGAGCTTATGGCATCTCCCCTCATTGTGTCATGCTTTGAACATGTAGGTTGTTTCGAGTTTTCTAAAAAAGTGCAAAGAATCCGGTACCATCCTATGTTGATAAGATTTTTCATCTCTAACCTTCATGACAAACAGGGCACCCTTGCCGAGATCAATTTCACTATGTCCACTGACATTATGGAAGTTGCTACTGGGATCCCAAATGTTGGGGAAAGATGGTTTAAACAAGGAAATCTCAATCATTATTATTATGAGCCATATGTTAAACCAAGGTACAAGAATGACAAAAAGATTATTTTTCCTTTCTCCAACCTCCTTGATAGATATGTCCCCATGATGAAAATCATCATGAAATACTTCACTTGTGAGAGAAGGTTTTCTAGACTCTATTCCTATCATATCCAGCTCCTCATGCACTTCACCAGGGTTAGAATGCTTCATATACCCTATTATCTCTACCGGATCATTGGCATTTATTGCCCAAAAGAGAGATTATGATCATCAAATGCAAAGTCTCTTTCACCACTCCCTTATCAAAATGATAGTCATGCATCAACTTGATCAGTTAAACATTCCATGGGACACCTTCATATCAAATGATATTTTCACTACTACACCTATTCAGCATGGCCATAATGCACTTTCATCATCTCATCCTCCCTCATCTACCTCTTCATCTCATCCTACTGTTCATACATTATTACCAGATCATCTCCCTTCACCTCATTCACCTCCATCTCACATTGAGCCTTCTTCTTCACCTTTTTACAACCCTTCATCATCATCACATCATGATTCCGAGTCATCAAGTAGTGATGAGGACATTGAGGCAAAATAGGCTAGTTTGGTTGAGGTTGAGCCATTGCCCAAAACTTATCAGAGAGGTTATAGGCATGTGTTTGCTTCACTTGAAGTGAAAGGGGCATGCCTTCTTCATCAACACAACAGGTAGATAAAGGTAAGGAAAAGGTGATAGAGTCAGCGATTCATGATGAGGAGGACAATCATGAAAGAGAGCAAGAATTTCAATTGATTGACTTAGATGAGGAGGATGAAGGCAGAATCACAAATGCATCAATCAAAGGTAAATAGGTTGAGATTAGTGAGCTTCAAACTAATCTTGAGAGGGCTAAATATGTGATTCACTTTCTTGAGCAAGAAAATCAGCAGCTGAAGACCAAACAGGTCATCATTGAGGTAAAATGCATCAAAGCATAGAAAGAGGCAGAGAAGGCTAAAGCCTTGCTTGAAGAAACATTGGAAAAATTTGGTGAACTTGATGATGAGGAGGATCAACCTCCAAGACAGAGACCTAGGACTAGAGGGCTGAAAAGAGCTCTAGCCCTAGAGAGACAAAGGGAAGCTGAGCTAGCAGACCAGCTTACACTAAATAAACAACTTGCCATAGAAATCAATGAGCACAGAGAAGCATGGCTTGATAGAGTCAACCAACACTTGGAGAAGCTCTTGGCCAAGGCTCAAAAGAATAATGACATTCAAAGAAAGATGGCAAAGCATTATGCCATGAGGAACAAAATTGCAAAGGCCAAGCTTAAACAGGCCCATGCAAAAATTCAAGCCTTAACCAAACAAGAAGAGAAAGAGAATTTAGATATACTTGCTGAGGTTTCACTTCATGCCTCAAACACTTGATCAGCAAGTACCCTAACAATTTTGACAAAATTGTGGCAAACTTGGCATTTTGTACATTTACGTGTTTTTAAGGATATTTTTCACTTTAAATTTGCGCCTTGGATGCTACGCTCTTTTTTGGGACATCTAATGGAAAAATGGCCACACCATCAGATTTGTAATAATGAGGACATCAACCCTGTGTAGTTTCTAGGTTTTTGGAGGAGAACTGGTCCATCAAAAAGTCAAAAAACTATCAAAAAATCATATTCTGCCTTAAAATCTGCCTGGTTGCTGCATGTTTACTAGTCTTGGGAGAAGTGGGTTTTGACAGGGCAAATGGGCATCATTTTGAAAACTGAAGGTAGTTTTGGAAAGTAGACTCGGAGGGCTTTCATACGAGCCATCATGGAGCAAATTTGGACACAAGGGAGGCAATCAAATTCAGCCTTGAACATAGGGCATAATTTATGTCTAGTTGCTGCGCTTTTTACAAGGAAATTGTGCTTTTGCAGTCTTTAGAAATTTTCTGAGTTTCACTCCAGTTTTGATTTTTACTTTGTGAAATGTTGAATTTTCCTATGTAAATGATGAATATAAATGTAATTATCATGTTTTTACTGTTTACTAGGGTAAATACATTAGGTAAATCAAGCATATGAGGTGTAATGAATCATTTCACTTGGGATAGGAACTTGAGTCACTTTGATCATCCTACACTCTAGCTATCAGTTCAGCTTTTTGTGTAATATCTTCCTCACCTCATGGATAGACCCCCGAGGATGAGTGGAGGTGGTTTTCATGTCTGTTTAACTCAGTTATTCATATGAGTCAATGGTTGGAATCAGTTTCATTTTGCTACTTGATCAAGGGAACTTGTACTCAGTTTTGGCCAAGTTAATAAAGAGGAGTTGCAGCTACATTTATGGGATACCTGTGGTATTGAATGTCTTTCATTGTTTCTTCTTCAGTCACATATATTTGAATTTATTGTTCATCTTCACTTTCATGTCTATGTTATGATATTTTATAAGTTAGAAATTCAGAATACATGCTTGCACATGCTTTGTTTTGGGTAACTGGTCATATTTTGTTTCATTATCTTCTGTCTGAGAGAAATAAATCTCTTATGCTTCTCTTAGCCTTCTAACATTTTATAAACCATTCCATAACCATTTCCTTCATGTGATTGACATTATACCTACCTTGCCCCATTTATCCCTGCAACCCTAAATCTATTTCCTTAACCTAGCCTTTCCTTGACCTAATTCCATTATCCACCGATTTACCCAATCAAAACCAAATCAAAACAACCCCTTGCACTCATTATCTAGCCTAAAATCCTAATTTCTCCAGTCCTCCTAGCTGTGACCCTTTTGGAGAGAGCCCTCTCTAGCTTGATAGGGCTAGTGATCAAGTCAAAAGCTTGGTTTGTGGTTACCTCTGTTGGAATTCCTTCCTCAGCCTTGGGAATCTGGTGGAGTGATAACATTGGGGAAGTAGCATATGAGTTAACATTGGGGAAGTAGCATATGAGTTGGAGCTCCCCATTGGGAGTAATATGCGCATCATTTTTCATGTCTCGTGTCTCAAGAAGGCCATTAGACAGTATGTAGTTGCTACTATGGATCTCTCACCTATTGATGATGAGGGCCATCTAGTTTTACAACTGGAAGCTATCTTGGATACTCGGGAGAGGCATTTAAGGAACAGGGTGATCAAATAATATCTGGTTTGATGGAGGAATCTACCAGATGAGGATGATACTTGGGAAGGAGAGAATATTTTGCAGCATCCATCCTTGCAGTTGTTTGAGGACAAGCAACATTTGAGAGGAGAGGACTGTAATATTCCTAATTAGCTTTTAGCTAGTTGGAATATTAAATTTTGTTTTTGTCAATAATATAGATGAATAAGAGGGTAGAGGGACCCATAAATATCTTTAGTAGGAATAAAACCACTTCTAATATGAATGTGGATCAGTGCATCTAGATAGGAGAAAGATAAATAAGCCACTCATTGGTGTGAATGTGATTCAATGCACGTGGATGGGGTCAATTTGACCAAATCAACAACGTAGTCATGGAAGTAGTAGAGACAGTGGAGGACAACGCAGTCATAATGGGAGGAAGTGTTCATGAGAGTAGCATCATTATTGAGTGGGGCCAAGGGGGTGGAGGCTCACAAAGCATATAAGGAAGGGGATGACATCCATAGAAGGCATTCTGAATATTGTTTATGTATGGTCTTTTATGACTTTCTGCACGCTTCAGCTGTTTAGCGGAGTCTGTTGTGTTGTTTAGTACAAGGGTGTTTTCGA